>JAQFZX010001663.1:0-26471 GCA_034682405.1 Hydroisotoma schaefferi | reverse complement strand
GCAATGGCCTCGGCGGCAGAGTGGTCAAAGCTTATGAGCAATGATCATGAAACCCTTTCAAATACATACATACATACTTCTACAGCCATTAAATAATAGGCAAGGGGGAGGAGGATTAAACCCGGGTGAAATATGCTTGTTTTGCCCTCCTGCGGATTATCATTGGAATAAATTTCCTGGTGAAAATGTGCCAACTTACTATTCCACACTTAATTCTATACATAAAGAGCTAAGGATGTAAAACATTGGACGGGGATCCCAGCAAGCATCGCTCCGGCTTCCAATCTCAAAGTGGATATCATGCAGAGTTTGCATTAATATATGGAAATCCATAACAGGAACCAAAAAACGACCAGACCAAGTCAGGGTAGGTTTAAACCCTTTTCAATAATCCTTCATACATAATTCCACCACTAACACTAACTCTACCACTGGTTTCTGCCATGTGAATAAAATGCAATAAAATGGCAGCAGGGCTTGGACCTAAACTCTCACTTGGGTTATTTGAGGTCCTTTTATACCTAACAGGGAGGAATGGCATAAAACAATGGAGAGTATTACACTTTTTGTTTGCGTTTCCCTTACTGTTTTAATATCTGCTGAAGTAAGCAGGGAAATGTTTAATAACATAATCAGCAAAGATTGTTCAAAGAATCAACACTGGATTCCCTGGAGAAAGTCGTAAACTCCCCTGCTGAGGGAGTTAAACCGCATTGCAAACAAACCCTGAAAGGGAACGTGGAAAGTGGGTACTTTTAAGCATTTCGTATTTCCTGTCCATAAAACTATACAGCCTTCGATACGACATGCGGAATATGCCTACCTATGATATTTGAGATGGTTAAAACAAGTACACATTTGACAAAAGATTACTAAATTAAAACTATTTTATTCTGTACTCTCCACATTGAAACAAAAAGATTGTTCCAATTTCTTACCTTCTGGTGAAACAGAATTATAACTTAAGAAATACCCAAATACCACGTACAAGATGAGCATTATGAATTGACATTTGAACCACAAAAGGAGCTTTTGACTCTATCCATTCCTTCTACAGGAGTATTGACAGGATATAATACTTCAAACTTCAAAGCATCGCTTCGCTTTATACCCAAACGTCACATAATAGTAGTAGTAGAAGTAGTAAATAGTAGTAGTGACGGCAGTAGTAGTAGTAGTAGTAGGAGTAGTAGGAGTAGTAGTAGTAGTTTAGCAAATTATTAGCCTTTAAAGAAACTGAGCTATACCAACAAACCAACCAACCTACCTAGCAAACCAATCCATTACTCAGTTCGGTTATTAAAACAATGAAACTGCTACAAGGTAACTATTACCTTCTGGTAATAATATCTTCACCAAGATCACTTTCATTATCACAGCTACTATCCCTCGTCCCCTCATACATTGCTATACTAATCCGGTATACGTCATCAGACGCAGGGATGCATTAAAGTTTCAAATGTCCGTTCAGAGTTGCTCATTAAATGTTAAAATGTCAACAAGACTAACTGGAGATAAGGACAGTGTAACTTTCCCCAAAGCTTTCTCTAGTTATACCTTTCCTCGTGCATTAACATACATTTTCAAGAAATCATTTACAACTTGCGTTTATTAAACCTTATGCATGCTAGTTACGCTTACCGTATTTCCGGAAATTACTCCCCCCTGGAAATGACCCTATTGAAAAATTACCCCCCCCCCCCCGGAATAACTACCCCCCCCCCATTTTTTCTCCATACTTTATAATTAAGCTCATAAATTAAATATTTATATCTGAAGGCTTGATAAAGCAATTAAAACTGTCACTGCATCGGCTGAGGCTGAAGCATTCTTTACTTAAACTGGATAAAGGATGAATTATTTATGTTTTTTATCAAATTTATTTTTTATTCCTTTTAGATGAATTATGATTTTTAAGGCAGATTTAAATTTATGAATACCCGATAACTGATTCCACAATTTCAAAGAAATTAAACCACAATTTGTAGACGAGTTTCTCCTAACGTAACGTATTACTTAATTTTTCTACACCGATCATTCTTTAATTTATTAGCTATACTATACGTCAATCAATTTCACCTTTTCTAGGCAATATAAATTTTTTTAAAATAGAGAAATAAACTTAATTAAATTTTTATGACACGCCACCCGAGTAATTAATTTTTTCTAATTGAAGGAAAGTTTTTAAGTTTTGTTCTACGAATTACGATTAACTTGTTTGAAATTGTGCAATCCGTTTATTTGGTCTTCATTGTTTAAATTCGTCCAGTAAATAAACCAAACATTTATTATTCTATTTCATCGAGTTTAAAAGTATAAAAATTATCAATTTATGCATATAAATTTGAGTTTTATTCCTTTAATTTTAAAATGAGCTTTTGCAATAAACCCATGAGGTTCTTATTAACAAAAAAAGTTATCTTTAAACAAATCCTGAAAAATCGAGGATTGTTTTGGGTTGAACAATAACTTCCCCCCCCCCGGAATAACTCCCCCCTCTAAATAACTCCCGACTGCAAATGAGACCATTGAAAAATAACTCCCCCGGGGGAGTAATTTCCGGAAATACGGTAAACCAAAGCTTAAGGCTGACATTTTGCTATTTTATACAGACTTTTTGTACCATTTGTTCTCTTCAGTGCTTCAAGAAATGGTTAATGATCACTGTTAAAAATTCCAATAACAGTAAACAGCTTTCTAATCATCATTTTATTTAGTACTAGTCATGAAAGTAATCCATACTTGTTCTGTCATTCCTCCCCTCAACAAAAGTAAACATAATGATAATGCCATCATTGAAGTAAAAAACAGGACAGAAAGATTACAAAATAATCCAAAAAAGCAATATTAAGTTAGTAATAAGGATGCCGGAAATATTGGTACTTTGGTATAGAGCTCTGAGCTCTAGAAACACAAACGTGGGGACAGAAGGGTAAAATAATGGCATCACTTTTGGCTTCATTGCATTCTCATAATCAGCAATCCCTTGAGATTCATTTGCCATAAATGGATATTACTCCCTCCGAGAAGAATAACCGAGAAATAATATTATCCAGTTGTTTTACCATTTCAAAACGCGTTCTACATAACTTGAGTCTTTTACTCTTGACAGCAGTACCTTTCTAAGCGGCTAGCATTGTTAACCTTCTTAGGGCTTTCTTGTTGAGTAAAATGGTGAATTGGTGACTGACTTCTGGGACATCGATGTTTTGTTGCAGTTTGTTTTTATGACACGTTCTTAGATTTAAAAGCCTCTATTTCGAGCGATATTTTAATGCATTACATTGAAAGATTTTTTAGCAAGGACACATAGTTTTGAATAGTAAATCTGTCGAGTTTTAATATTTTAAGGGTTCTCAAAGTTTCACGTAATGTGTGCAATCGATTGTTTTGGGTTTTATTAGGCTTTTAGTAGGTAGTTCTGGTGGATTGAGTTGTAGCTAGTAGAAGCAGTTTTTCATGTACGTTATACAGTACATAGGCTATTGTATACTGTAAGTAACCTTACCGTATCTTGAGTTCTAATTCCACTAAGGAATCATGATTTTTAATAAAATACAAAGGATGACCTTTTAACATGGAAAAGTAATTTTACCAGAGGGGCTCTATTTCAAGAGGGGGCTTTATATTTCAGGGCGTATTATATCTGGAAATACCGTAGTTAAGGTATGGCAAACGACAATTATGGTAGGATTGTGGGTGGTGATTTCCATGAAGGGAACATTTTCCAGCTATTGAGAACTGAGCAAGCAATAATGATAAGTTTTATGGCGAATTTTCAACTCGTCTTCTGGTATGAATGCCCTTCTTCTGGTTGGCGTTTGAACGGTCGAGTTTGAATCGCTAGGCTAGTCTGTCGTTTGGTTTAGTTTGATGATAGTTAAATGGCATATTGAATGATGAAAAACTAAAGCCTACTTCGGCCTTGAGGGGAGCTGAGACAAAAAGCTGTTAAAATTTGAATGGAAGTTTTAGTATGATGGAATGGATTCTTGAGGATTGGGGATTCTGTGCCAAATATTGCTCAAAATCTGCACTTTATATGCATATAAAGTTTATGGAGTAGAGCATGGAGGTGAGGGATTATGTTTTTGAAATGGATCTAGCACAGTATCCCGTATCATACTTTTAGGTAACTTGGAAAGATAAGTGGCCGAAGGCAGATTTTAGTATCGAATGGAACAATAAATACCAAATGGTATTTCGTCTCTGGTTGCAAAAGTTTAGGATTTAGGTTAGAAAAGATTATGCAAGGTTTTTTTTATTATACACCTAGCAATAAAATGTTTACGACAGTACCACGATTCTAACCATTGCATTTACCCTATGTATTCTCTCAATTAGTAGCCTCCCTCGAATACCTAATTACTATGAATAACTCCATTACGCCGTATTTAATTGTATGTTAAATACCATTAATCCCCCCTATATCTTTTTAGTAATCCCGGTCTCTATTCGAGCTAATACGCAAGCATAATTGCAGCTTTGTTTTTTCCAAGCACGGTGTGTAATATAAATCTTATGCTCGGTGTCTAAAGAATCAAGTATCAGAAGATATGACTTTAATGGAAAAATCTTTCCCCTGAATTTTTTCTGATCAATAGGAAACCCCCTCTTCGCTTTTTATTAATTCACTTAACACGAAACCAACCAAACTAAAAGATGTTTAGCACACAACCTTTTATAACTCGCCGACTGGTGGTGCAGCTTTAGCTAGTCTTCAGAAAGTTAAATGAGATCTATTGATCTTGATGAGGATCTTTATCACAGAAAGAAGATGAAGCCAAGGCATATTTATTTACCCTTTCATACATAAAAACACTTTCATTTCTATAATTTCCTCCTGATGCCAGCCAAGGAAGGGAAGTTAGCATGCGAGTAAATCCTAGATACATAGAAAGGCTGCATTATGTTATATCTGTTGGAGATGAAAGTGATGAAGGGTTGAAAAGTCCTAGGATTCAGGTAGAATTTCCCAAGAAAAAAATAATAAATACCCGGTACAAAGACGTAATCAAGAGTACAAAAGAACCTCTCGTTTTTTATTCTTTTTATAAGGTTTTAATTTTAAAGATCCCATCTCGCACTTTTCAATTTAAATCCAAAACCGTTCCTCCTTTACGCTTTGTTTCTTTACATCTTTACTACTTATTTTCCCCTTTTTAAAAGGGTTATGTACGTCTGTACTAACTACTACTACTCTCTATATACTTACTACTTACTACTAGTGCCAAGGATCATCTCATATTACGCTATTTTCTATCTCTTTCATTTCAGCATCTTTCTAAAATCACGCACTCTCATTCTCAACCCTCTGTAACATTTTGATATTATTTTTCATCTTCTTTTTACTCAGATTTCCTAGCCTACTTGATTATGGATGCGTATAATGGATTACATATAAAAAATGTGGACGAAAACTGTTAGATTCAGAGTTTTAGGTTGGATGTCAATGAAATAAAATTGGAAAAAGTAATGTGCCCTAGCAGTACTACAGAGTTCAAAGTTCTTACCTCAGAAACAACTAGAGACATAGGGATATCGCATAAGTGAGTAATTCTAATATCGGTCACTAAACGAAAGAGGGTTGCACAAGAGGGTTTAGACGGATATTTAAATGACTACATAGAACAACCAGGAATGTGTTTTTTAACAGGAAAATGTAATATGCATCCAAAAAATGGATACAGATTCTATGGTGCAATGCTATAATCCTTAAGGCTAAAAAATAGTTGTACAAAACTGTGTGCTTGCTCTGCTGTAGGTACAAAGTGCTGTCTTAACAATGTAAAAGATCAAAGTACAGCTTAACAGATTCCGAGCTTTGATAGATAAATTTAAAATGGTAATAAAAGGGAAGGGAAGAAGAGTTAAGTGAAAAAAGTACGGGAAGAAAGGTACAGAAGATGGGGAAGATCAAGGAAGAGTTAAGTAAGGAAGCTTCCCTCTAATTTAAACCGGCTGCTGAGCCACCGACCGACATGAACTTGCCTTTTGGAAGGATTGAACCAATTCTAATGCTATAGAGTTAAAATATAATATTAGAATTTTTGAGGAATCACATTGCATAGATTTAAATCAAGGGAAGAAAGCATGATACAACTGAAGGAAGTACTACAACAGATAAGGTTAAATTGAGGGTTATCTCCGCAAGGAATCATAGCGGCGGCCGACAGGGCTTTAATTTAAAGGTTGATTTAGAAAATTAATGGGACCTCCATCCATGATATTCCGATAATATGGTGGAAATTATTTCTATTATTTATTACATATTGTATTCAGCTAACCTTGCATACACACGTATTCATTTCATAGATTATTATAATACTGAAATGCATAATATTCTGCAAAACTTTTACAGAATGTTCTATGAATTTTATAATATATTTTGTTTTACGGCAAACGCTAAAACGCTTATGTTTGTAGGCAAATTAATCTGACATTCGACTCTCTGTATTATTTCTATTTTATGTGAAGAAATTCATTCAACATTTTATATTAACTCTTCGTAAAAATGATTCAACTAATTTAACCGTTTGTTTGGGGTAGTTCAATTACTTTAACAAGACGTTATAGAATATACATCCGTACGACGGAATGCTTAGGTAGTCTGTAACGTTTTTGAATATGCTGAATTTATTTTATAAACGCGAGAGTGCTTGCCCTTGATATCAGAAGTAGGAAGTCGTCTTAGTTCATTGTTTCTATATCCTTGTATTAACATTGTTAAAGTGAGAACTATCCCATTAAATTGAATAGTAAAATACTTCTGACGTCTACGTAACTATAATCTAAGCTTCTATCCCGAGGTTACGCAATTCTAGTTTTTATTTTCAAAATTTAATTCTTGTTCTCTAATTACCAATTGTTCCAATCGAAGTCTCAACCTTCAAATTTCAAATTCTATCCCTTCTTCCCGTTTACTGGGCGGATAAATAAATGTTCTTTTTAGTTGAAACTTGGAAGTTCCACATCCACTTAACAACCTACAGGCTGTTGCAGTAACGTTACTTTTCTTGGAACTGGGAGTTAGAAAGTCTCAATTGACGCTAAACAAATAAAGTTCAATATAGTTGAAGATTCTTTGTAAAAATGCAAAGCCAACCAAGCGGAGGTCCATGGACCTCATGCATCTACCTTTTATTTATGGTAATAGTTTCATGCAGCGGAAGAATAGTTAAACTATTGCCATTGGACCCTGCACTAGTAGCCGAGGCCAGGGAGGTCGGTCTCAAATGCCACAATGATTACAGAACTCTACATGGAAGTCCACCGCTTATATTGGATGATGTGGTACGTAAAAAAAGTAACGCATATAATTGCCAATAGATCTCTAGCTAAGAATATAATTTCCAACTTCCAGCTAAATGAACAAGCCGACCTATGGTCAGTAGAAATGGCAATGAAACAAAGGGTGTTCGTGAACAAAGTGGGTCGGATGAATATAATAGCTACAAACCAAACCCGACATAAGAAATCAGAACAGAATGTCGAGTCTACTTATCTTACTGATTTGAAAGCATCGATTTGTTTAGCGGCCGATGCGTTCTACAAAGGGATATGTTCCTACGAAGGTCCACATTCCAATAAAAAACTGACAAGAGAGTTCACTCAGCTAGTTTGGGCGGAATCTAGGCAGGTGGGATTCGGATTCGCCATCGCGTATAAGGAGGGTGATGATCCGGCGAAGAAAGGGGAGTTATACATTACGGAAGAGTATTATCCTGCAGGTAACATTAACGAAGATGACTATTACATCCAGAATGTGAAGCATCCATTGAATCCGGAGGAAGTTTGGAACCAGCAAGACTGCATGACATCATCTCAATTTGATGGAAATTTGGCAAATAGGGGAGAAGACTGGTTCTTTAGACTTGTCCAAAGCCCGGATATGGCTGCCCTAAAGGCGGCCAGGCAGGCTGCGCTTAAGCGTCATAATGAACTTCGGGCCATGCATGGAGTTCCTGAACTAGCTATGGATGAAGTGGTAGGCATAATACGCTAAAATCGTAGTATTTAAGCACACCCGATAAAAATACTAGGCATGTGTAGCGCGATTTCTGTTTGGGAGGCCCCAAAGAAATCAGCGTACCCATTCAATTTATACGAGATTTTACAAATTTATACTACAAATCTAACATGTTATTTATACTTTTAACCTGAAGATACTAACTGAGAAAGTACATCAAACTACCTACATTGTAAACGCGTTTGTAAATGCATCCTTTATACGTAGATATTACGGGTTTGTAGTTGAGTAACAGCGGAATGTTATGGGAGTGGAAATAATGAAATGGATTTTTAATTTTTAGTTAAATGAACGAGCTCAAAAATGGGCGGAACAGAGGGAACAGAGTGCTACTTTTGGATACGATAAAAAGAGTTACAAACAGATGGGCCAAAACGTCTACAAGGGAGCAAATACTACAAGTGTAACCTACGGGGTTGAAGAAGCCGTTGCTGCAGCAGTAATGGCGACCAACTCCTGGTACCACGAGATCTGTAACTACGAAGAGGGAATAACTACAAATATTTCAGGCATAGGCAAATCCTTTATCCAGCTTGTATGGGAAAGCGTGGATTCAGTGGGCTTTGGAATCGCTATGGGGTATGATAAGCGACGAACGGGAGAGATAAGCGTTGTGGCTAACTACCGCCCTCTGAAGAATTTAGATGACGCCGTATACTATATCAATAACAGTATGGCTAACGTGAAACGTCCATTAAATCCCAATATGGTTTGGGATGAGCAGAAATGCCCTCCTGAGAGTAAGGGTCGGGTGTTTCTTCAGCAAGGAAACAGAGGTACAGCTTACCCTATTGTTGTAATGGGATCTAATGGAACGGCAACTCCTTCTAATATGACAATGGGAGCTAATGGAACAGCAACATCTTCTAATATGACAATGGGAGCTAATGGAACAGCAACATCTTCTAATATGACAATGGGAGCTAATGGAACAACGTCATCGTCTCCTAACGGAACAATGAATGGGTCACCTGGGAATTCTACTGGTAATTCAGGAAATCAAACCTTAAAGGGTAAAAAAGCGCACCACCCGAAGTTAACAACACTTCGTCCGCCGCCAATAACTACAACACCGATCCCAGATTATAGTGATTCAACACCGTGGGATACAACACCTAAGCCTTAATCAGTGGTATGGACGCACTACCTTCAGCAGTCGTACAACACTTATCCCTGAATTTGTAAGTGTTAAATAAATACCAGAATTCGTTTACAGTAAGTTCAAGACTTCGGTCAAGAAAGTATAATTTATTTCCGGAATAATTGCTTATAGGTTTCCATTAAATACGGAACTGTCAACTGTAAAGCAACAAGACTTATAGGGAAACTTATAATATTTCTAATCGGATTATCTGAATACACACTATCATTTTCGTCAGTACTTCTTTCCGAATGCTTCATGGGTATTCACCAATAGTTGCGTACAATAAAACATTTTGTCCTAAAAATTAAATCAAGCTGTGTTGATGACTGATGCATGAAATTCATGAAATACTGTAAACTATAATTCGTCGCTTGATAAAAGTTTCAAATATTTTGCATCATAGTCTATGTAATTCAAAAAAAATGATACTAGCTCAGTTGGTCGTTTGTTAGATTTCATCGTTGTTGCATTTCTTTACCCTGTCACATCTGATAACTGGGTCTAGATTAATTATAATTTATTAGTAAGTATGGGATTTGGAATTCCATATCGTTACAGTCATTTATAAGAATCCACCAACTTACAATTAAACAGGGTAAAAATTGATAAAACATGGTAACCGTAACACTCAAAAATATCATTAAAATCTAAACAAAGCTTCGTTCTACTAAGTTTTACTATTCTGAGAAATTGTCTGCTCTTGCGAATTCAGACAGAAACAGTCGTCCGATAATTTTTATTAAATTACAAACATGGACAAAAAGACCGGCTGCGGCCGATTATTTGGAAGTTTGTAGATAAATTGTATCACATTGACTTTTCTACTGATGACGATTAGTCCAGGTTTTGTTAACGGAAAGAAGTTGCGCAAACTAATGCCATTGGATCCAAAAGAAGTAGCCGAGGCCAGAAAGGAAGGTGTAAAGTGCCACAATGCTTACAGAGCCCTGCACGGAAGCAAACCCTTTGTCTTGGATTCTGACGTACCGTAAAATAACTTAGCTAATTAGAGACATAAAAATAGTCATCTATGTAAGCTACATAATTCCAAACTTTCAGTTGAGCGAAACATCGGATAAATGGTCAGACGTTCAGGCATTGGGAGACTTTTATGGCCACGGCGGTTAGAACCTAACGCCTAAGGGGAAAACCCCCAGACCACTACAGTTTGGACAAACTATGCTGAAGTTTAATAGTCTAGATATGAAGCGAGCTGTTTGTGAATTGGCTGCAAGTAATTATAGAGAAATCTGCCTGTACGAAGGTCCCGAATCCAAAAAGCCTAAATATCTGAAAACAGGGCATTTCACTCAGCTTATCTGGTTAGTACTGAGGTGGTTGGGTTTGGATTTGCCGTTGGATATAATGAGGGTGAAGATCCCAAAAAAACGGGACATCTGTTCGTTACGTCAGAATTTTATCCTGCAGGAAACATGGATGCGGATACGGCTTACATTAAAAATGTGAAACCACCATTGAACCTGGATGAAGTTTTGAAGAAGCAAAAATGCAAAAAGACGGATAAGGGGATGACGTGGATGTCTTCTGGAGATCATTCGCGATCGAAATCCAATTCTGATGAATCTGCTGAATCTACTTCTGCTTCTTCAAATGGTATTAAAAGTGAAGTCCTCCACCCTTTTCTCCTGGTTATCCAAACTTGTGCCTTGTAAGTGTTCGCAAGTAGAGAACATTTAAATATTTGTATAGAAATGACAACAAATATTGACCGACATACACTGTTCTAGGTCACCATTAAATGGTGAGGTATTCATAGGTGTCGTAGTAGGTGTCAACTGGAGCCGTATATGTGAAATTCTTGTCGCAGTCACAACTAAAAGTCGTTTGTATCATCATCAATAAAGTTTCCTCGTAATTCTCTAGCTTTTTAAAATTATCAAGTGAATATTCAAAGTATGAGCTATAATAAAACCAAATACTTGTGTAACGGACCCCACTACTGCTTCCTTGCTTCTGCCTTCTTCAACAGCATATCTGACATTCGGCTCTTTCACATATGATTTCGTGGATTAGTTGGCTAGTAACTTAGACATGTAGTCTTAGTATCCTAATTCTTCATTTATTAATTCAAGTGATAACGTGCCGAGTAATAACACATCTTTCATAATCATGAATGCATCTTTAATAAGGACAAATTATCCCTCATCAAAAACATGGTCCAGGTTTTTGTAGCTGGCTTAACTTCTTGTAGAACAAGTCAGAAGATCGAGCATGAGATGGACAGGGAACTAGAAAGGCCAGACAGCTTCAAGACTCACTAAACTACTTTAATACTGACCGACTGTGTAATTAGTTATTATAATTTGCTGAATTAAATACTGAAGAATCCCTTTACACTCTGGATTAAAGTACACTTAGATGCGTAGCAGTTTAGTTAATTATTTAAGTTAAGAAAGAGGCATGAACTTTGTAAGTCCAAATTTTCTATTAGAGTATTGCATTGTTTTAAATACTTTTTTACCTGCAACATTCCTCATTTTTATCATTTAGCAACAAATTATTCTGCCCTTTGCTATCTAGCAAAGAGGCAGCTTGTTGATTTGACTGCATTAACTGCATAGCAGCAGCTACTACAACTACTGCAGTTTTTATGCATATTAATATCGTCAACTATTTATTACAGATTTTACTGGAACTTTTATTAACACGATATTTTCCTGAGGCTAGGTTTTTTCCATGCTTAAAAAGCATGAATAGTCGAGCAGCTCCATTTTTCTACAATCCAGCCAGACCAGTGCAGTGCTTGATTAGGTAAACTTGTTAGTTAAGTTCAGTTGGTTAGTTTATCATGTTTGATTAGAATGGAATCCTGCTTTTTCCTTGGCTGGAGGAAGTTTTGATAGATATGCCAATGAAAATTCCCATTACTTTAACCGCATAATGTGTATATTTTTCACATGAAATACCACTGCTTCTGTAATACTCCTTTAATATAAAAACTGCCACCACTTCTAAACTGTAAGGGAGCTGTACAAAGTAATACGGAAAGTGCATCTGTTTGAGTTCCAGTAGTAACTATTTAAAAATATTCTCCGTGCTTGAGCCACGGACACTCATTCCCTTACGCGATGGATCCTCGTTCATCAACTTAAACCATTTGACAGGTTATTTTTTCTCAAAAGTTAAAAAACAGCAGAGTCAGAACAGGGGGCAATTATCTCCACGGAGGAAATAGGGATCCTGCTGGACCGGAACAAATCTCCATTCTTATAAACTCAGATAGATGGAAGAATGGATCAACAAAATGTGTTTCTTTTTCCACTGGAAAAAATCTAAAACTAATCTAAAAAAGATGGGAGGATGGATAAGTAGGAATTTCCTTCTTCTTTAAATCGTTTCTCTGCTTCTACATAGCTTTACTAAGCTATCTTTATTAATACGTGTTCGATCCTTGGATACCGAACGGTGTTTGAAAGTCAAACTTTATCAATGCTTGATCATATTTTGGATTTGTGTGTTTGAGGCAGCTTTGGTAGTCAAAAGCGAAACATTTAGAGCGACAGGAGCTAATCCACTACTTCTTAATATAATATAATTGCTTATGTATTTATAGTAGCAAGTAGCAAGAATACAGGAACCAGGACGAGCAGCTGTTATAAACTCGTAGCGTTGGACAAAGTTTGATAGAATCTGTCATAAATTTGTAAATGAGCATTCCATTTCATCAAAATCTGATAGGGAACAACAACCAACCTTACACCGGAAATTTATTCTAGAGTTTTAATCTCTCGAGATCAGAATTCGACTAATCGAACTTCAAAGATGGTTAGAAAAGTACACCCCAAGCTATTAATGCGGTCCACGTAAAATTAAGCATACAAAAAGATGAAAGTGAATGAGAAACGGATGATCATTAAAAGATCAAAGGGTGGTGGGTTCTGATTGAAAAATTAAATGAAGAATACATCAGCATATTGTGAATCGTTTTATGGAGAAAGGGTTTTAAGCATTTGTAAATATTTAATTCCTTCCCTTTACAGAGAATTATCAAGCAGATTGGTAAGTTAATTATCCCAAAATACCGGTAGCCAAATAAATACCCCTCGCCTCAGTCACATTGGAATTAAACATCATGAAGTTAATTAAACAAGGCTTCATGATATTTATCGGAGTAAGTCTTGCCGTAGAAACAGGTTCCCAGGGTCAACGAGAGTTTAAAATATTAATAGAGCCCCAGGGGAATTAATTAGGTAAATATATTATGACTGATCTCTTCCTCGAGAGATGTAAAAAGTACAAGAAAGCAAGGCGTATAGTATTTTGGGTGGGAAGTCAGAAAAATCACCCAGGTAGCTGATTATGACAGGATCACGTAAAGGTTAAAAGGCATAGGAGAGTTTACACGTGTTCTTTTCTCCTAATGGCTTATTTAATTTTACAGGCATACATTTATAAAAAGAGCAGAACCCTTTCCATAAATACTGCAATGCTGGCTTATTTCTAATACGATTAAAGCTTTAAATACGTGTAATGAAATAACTAGACGTTTGGGCTACTACGAAGAGGTTAATTATTCAAAACCAGCAAGATTAAAACTACCAACCAACCACACCGTTTATAACACTGACAGTTGACTGATGTTATGTTTTCTACACATCAACTTTACTTTACCAAACTCTCTACACAGGAGAGTAAGCTTTGAGCAAAAGTACGAGCAGTAGCATTAGTTGTTGTAGATGTAAATAAGTGGCCAGGTATTACAATTAAATGTGGAAAATGAAACGACTACTACTGCCAGGTTTATAAGCGTTTAAGATTTATTTAACAAATATAATTATAGGCCAGGTCAAGTATATTCATATTTTTAGTAGCTTATCGACGTGAGAGACTGTGGTAATATTGCCTGGATTTAACTATCCCTATTTTACATGAGAAGGCATCAATCATCCCTCTTTCAACTTGGTAAGGTATTTGAGCAACCGAGTACAGAATATATATATTTTAAACTCCGAAGTAGGTTAATAGAACCCTAATATCTGCAAAGTTATTACAAATTATTCACCTGGGGATCCGGGATATCTACTCCTATCAGAATAACACTCTTGACAGATCGTTTATTTAATTTTTCTCCAAGTCCCAGAACACGAATGAATATTTCATACGTGCGTATCTGTTAGAGAAAGGATGAAAGTGGAAACTAATGTGTAAGTTGAAGTCAGCTATGGATGAGGTGTTTAACAAGAATATAAACTAACAAAAAAAAATATGATGAATCCTCCGTGTTTTAAGGATGGGAATGATGAAGACAAAGGCTGAGAGGATGGACAAGATCATTAATTTGTGACTTTGACTACTGCACTGACTGTTGTATTATATTATGAGGGAGTAATGTTTGATGAGCTGCCATGAGTTGGCGTCAAATTCCTCACTTCAAAGGACACCCAGATGGGTCCAAGTAAAAAGCTGGTCGAGATAACATCTAGTTACTGTCCACGCTACGTGTTGGACGTCCAGTTGTCTCTGTGTAATGTTATACTCTTTGGAGAAAATGTCAAAGTATCTAGAAACATTTGTAGTAGCTAGTAGTAGTTATTAATCCGCATACGCTAAAATCACCCTTAGTAAATGTAGTAGAGGGATGCGTAGGATTTTTATTACATTTGCATTGTTTGTTTTGAGAGGAGGCTCATGCCCATATGCATGAATTTATAATGATAATAAAAATAATAACAATAATAATCTTGTTTTGTCTTCACTAAACTGAAGCTAGGAAACTGTTCAGCTACTGTCGTTTATCAAAGTAGAAGGGCCGTAGAGTGCTCATTTGGAAGGAAAGGATTATAAATATGTGTAGGAAGATTTGGAGTTATTTTGTATTATTATTTTTAGTGCCCGTTTAATTGCAGAAACGAAGGGAAAGGTTAGAAATTTTGTTTTCTGGAATAATGATTTCGTAGTTTTGTTGAAACGCTTAAATGACTTCAAATTAGAATTACGAGTTGAATTAGGTTGCTATCCTTTGCTCATATTTTTCCTAAAAAGGTTTCCTTCTAAGTCTTCTAGTTCCAGTTAAACGTATCCCCTGTCAGTAACAGATTCGTAGAAAGTTACCCAGAAAAGGCAGTTCTACGATCCTGAGTTTAATAAAATTGATAATAACCCAAGGGACCATCTGGACATTGAATAAAGGACCTCATTAATTTCTGAACTGGTCTTTCTCCCTTCTTGTCTCTCCTCATTCTACTATGCAATGTTAACTGTTGTTAACTAGATAAATATTTCTCTGGAAATAAACTATCGTTGTTAGCCCATCCAAGGGGCTTATGAAACCAACAGCGCCGTCCGTACGCATCATAACACAGAAGCTACCCAACCGATTTAGCTGAAACTTTGCACACAGGTGGCAACCATGCTTACGACGTGCTGTGGAAAAGTTGAGATCAATCGGTCAAGTTACAGACCCCTGGGGGTCATAAAACCCTCACTGGTTAGACAAAACAACCGATTTGGCTGAAACTTTGCACACTGGTGACAACTGTGCTAACTAAGTGTTGTGCAAAAGTTGAGACCAATCGGTCAAGTTAAATACCCGTGGGGGTCATAAAACCACCACTGGTCAGACAAACACAACCACACGGGTGGCAACTGTGCTAACTAGGTCAACAGTTGGAACCGATTGGTCTAGTTAAGAACCCGTGGGGGTCATAAAATGCAAAGGGGAGAAACTTATTAAACATTTGAGGGTCTAGTTTTGCGTGAAGCGAACATGAAGTTGTAGAGACGGCGCAGGGAAAGATGCCCGGCAGGATGGAAAGTAAGAAAACAAGGGGTTTGGGGGCTATGTTCCCACATCTCGTATATTGTAATAAGCCCTATACCTAAAATCCCCTTGGATGGGCTCTGGCAGCTGCACCCGTAGGTTTTTAGTCAACGAATTACCTAACATACACTACAAATAATCCAATATTACTCAATAGTAGCTTAAGAACAGTAGTGGCATTAATGTGTTATAAACAAACTCAGAGAATTAAAATATATTAAGCTATATTTATAAATAAGTTCATGTTAACTACTGGTTAAGTCCACGGTTTCTGACAAAAAAGTACTAAAGCTTTTTAATCCCCTTAAAAATCATATCTAATCTTGTTTCTCGAATATATATAGAACCTCATTTCTCATTACGATAGCTAACTTTCTCTGAACAATTAATTTCAAATTTCCACTTTAAAAACTATAGTTTAAATTTAAAAACTTATAAGCTGCCTTATTTTTCTGCCATCCATTTACTGTATATGCTACTTAAGAGTAAGACAAGCAAGACGAGATAAGGATAGCCAGATACCAGGATAATATATTAAACGCTAAAGAGATCTCATAAGGGTTTGTAAGTGGTAGAGTGGGAACCCTGCTGTCCTTCCAGCAGAGAGGACACAAACACCCTCAGCATAAACATCTTTAGTCAAAATGAAAACCTACCAACAATAGAAAAAACATCTCAGATTTATCTTTACAAGGGACAGCAGTCAAAAAGTTAAGCGTTTGGTTGTGGTAGTAGCAGTAGTAATAATAACAGTCTACCACCCCACCCTATCATAAGCATAATCATAAACTAATGGTAAAACACTTGTCTTAACGATGAGGAACCATACCGCAGTTACTACTTCACACCAAGAAAGTTGTACTCTGGACAGAGAGAGGGTTCGAATACAATACGGAAAGGGAAAAAGATACACTTTAAAAAGGTAGCGAACATTTTTGCAGGATGTTGTTTGCAGGACGATTGTAAAAACATGTAACAGTTAGCTAGTTATTTTGTACTTGTGGCTTTAAAAAATAGTAAATGGTATAGATTCCAGTGGTTCTGACTCCTCTGATTGTGTTGTTGTACTATGGTTATATTTTTGATTCTTTAAATGAATACTCAAAAACTGTGGGTTTTCACAAAGTTTATGCTTCCTCTGTCATCCTATCCGATCCGATGTGGCTGCTTGAATTATTTTTAATTGTTTCTACAGTCTAGTGTAAAGAATAAGTGGCACAAAAAAACTCGACTTGACGACTGATCTTTCAAGCAGGTAATAAATTAAATGCCATTCGTACAATATTTCCTCAGTTCCTGATACCTATGACGAGCAAATCAACTTTTCCACTTAGCCTTCCGCTGCTTTAACTCACTCTTATTCCTCCTTTTAGGAAGAAAGGCTGTACGTTTCTATGTGAAACTTCAAGATAACTTAGGGATAAAATAAAAACCTCTAGAAAAAGACAAAACCCATTAATAATAAATACACACTAAATATACTGCCTCGTAGCTTGCTCACCAGCCCCGTCTAAGCAACTGCTTTAGTATTTATATAAATACAATGGATACAACAACAGTTCCAATATATTATGACTTTTCTCCATAAAATACAATATTTCCTGGATAAGTACAGCTTTTGGGCTATACCCGGTGGAAACTTTAACTGGAGAGATTTTCAAGAGGGAAAGTCTTTAAGACTAACAGCCTCTTTATAAGATTACAGAGAGAGACAAGTGAAGTGACTCGTTTCGTTCACTCTTTACTCTATTTGGAGGTTATAACAGTTCACTTAATTCAATGGGATTTTAAAGACCATCTCCTAGAGAGAGTGATGCAAGTAAGGAAGAAGTTGGGCATTTTTATACGATTTTTCCCCCTTTTTTTTAGTGAAGAGTAAAAAAACCAAGAAGTATTCTGATGGAGAAAAACTTAGAAATAAAGGGAGTGTCAATTGATCCTTACGCTTACTTTTTGAATCGTTAAGTTTTTGTTGATGTTTTATGCAGAAAAAAAAGTCTTGAGTTTCAGTTTGGGTTCTTTTAGTAATATAAAAGTTAAAGTTTGGGTTCATATTTTATGGAGCAAACTGCATTTTAGCGTAAGGAGTTTGATCCTTTAAAAACGTTGTCTTTTGATCAAACGTTCACTTTTAAATATTTTTTCTGTCGTTTTTTAAGGTGCGTATAGCTAGAGGTATTCTTAGAGTTTTGTACTTTCACAAACTTAAGATTAGGATAACCGATCCTGTTAGAAGACTAGGGAAGATCTTACCTCGACTGGTCAAACTGCTTGCACTAGCTCCACCGAATCCATGAGGTCCGTCATGCTGATGTCCTTGGTCATAATGCTCTTGGTCGTTCAAATACTCATAGCTTTGTGCAGTCGGGGATGCAACTGCCCCCGTATAACGTCTTTGGAGCTCTTCGAAATGCGCGTCAGCAGCTGTGGGTGCGGCTGTCGAGGGGTATTCTTTAGAGTAGGTTTGATTCACCTTGACCACACTGGCTTGGTTGTAGCTTCCAACTAGAAATGAGATAAATTTGGTTAGTTGTAATTTTATCTGTATCTAGGTATCTAGGTTTGAGAACTTGTCATATTGAACGTTTGAATGACTATTGTATCCCTGTTTAATATTGAAGTTGGAGTATAGATTCGGTTTCTAAGATTCTCTAAGCTTGAAGTAGGTAGATATAAATGAACTGACGTTTTTATACCTTTTTCTTGATTAATTTATGGTTCTAAAATCTTCACCTTCGTCACAATTATCATTTGTCTCGAATGAGATCACGCATGCATACATCAACGAGAACAGACAACATCTTGCACTAGAGTTAAAATACATTTTTGTCCCCCCCCTCTGTGAATCCCACAATTGTGGTGGTAAGGTCTATAATATATTTTTACCAAACATTCCTCCATGATAATTAAAAGTGCACTTGAGATTACTTTGCTGAAAGATTTTAATTATATTCTTTATTATTTGCTATTGAACTCTAAATATGTTTTAGAATTGTGTTTTATCCATCCACCCAAGTCTCGTTTCAGTTCCAAGTTTCCATATCGGAGAGGAAGGGAGGCTCAGGCTGCTGCTTGTTGGGGTAAGAATGAAAGAAGCAAACAAACAATACATGGATTTTTGTGTATACAATCCTGTAAAAGGCTTCAAGGCTCTCGATTGGAATTCCTTGAACTTCAACTGTCAGGAACTTCATTGTCGTTTGCCCCGCATAGGGAGTAAGTAGAAGGTTGTGCAACGAAACCACCCCTCCCTGTTTTGTTGCTGTACTGAAAAGTGGACCAGTTTGGGAGGAGATCTTGTCCATTCATTTTAAGAAAATAGGATCAGCGTCTGGGGAAAATGTTTGCTTTATTTTTGAAGAAATACATCAGTTTAAAGTTAATGAATTGAGTGAAGGTCGGAATTAAATTTTAATTCTGATTAGCTTCCAATAAGCTGTTAAGTGGAAATGGCTAGCTACTTTAAAATGTCTTTATGAAGTCAAATCGTTTAGGAATCAAGTAGGATTCACTTTGACTAGATATTTCCAACCTTTTTACTTTTACTATCTATCTACAAGCTCGCTTGTATCAATCGTAACAAACAAATACAGTGAAATATTCTTGCTATTATATAATTCTCATTAAATGAACTTATGGGGTACCGTATGTCCCGATTTGATTCCCCTGGGGAATTATTGTTTCAAATGGCCCGAACCTCCTGGGGAATTATTTCGGGGTGGGGAATTAAATCGGGAAATACGGTAAGTCAGAAGATCATTAGGGCTGATATGAAATATACTATTTACACAACTAACTGGGATGTAAAAGCACAGAACTTCAAACTTTCTTTCGTAGTACTTCTTGAGTCCATTTCTTGATAAGATAAAAGAAAAGGGGTATATCTTGTGAATCTTGTGATCTTTGATCAACTTACAAATTGACAGCTACTCATACCTCAATAGTTAAAAAAAATACGGGGTTGAAAGCTCGTCCGAGCGGACTAAGTTGAATATGCTTTCTCACTAACATATCCATCTATAATTATACAACTCTACACTAGTTTAGTTTGTTTGTTAGCAAACAGCCACGTTGAAACTCTCTGTTTAAAAGACCTATTCCTACTATTTACGTTCCACTCGCATATCTAAATCTAACTATGGATACCTTTGTTCGGTATAAAAACCACACCCTCCTTCCACGTAAACGCCATCGCTCAAGACGGCACATACTCCACAGGACATTTTCCAACAACTAGGAAGAAATGATCCTAACTAAATATCCCATAATGCAATACATAAATGCAATGCACCCAGGGATAAGGTTAAAGTTAATATTTGAACTATTGAACTCGACCGCAGCAGCCTCTTCGTCCTCTACAATTTACAATAATGTACTCAATGCTATGTAAGTATTTTAGGCAAACAGATATCCTCATTTACTTTGCTCAGTTGTAGTTAGAGCATAAAGTACAACAATTTACCGTATTGAACGGTGTTCTTGACTAAATGGAATAACTAGCTATACTTCTACAAGGTACTTCTCT
Source organism: Hydroisotoma schaefferi (assembly GCA_034682405.1). NCBI lineage: Eukaryota > Metazoa > Arthropoda > Collembola > Entomobryomorpha > Isotomidae > Hydroisotoma > Hydroisotoma schaefferi. The sequence continues at coordinate 5,992 of JAQFZX010001663.1, read as the reverse complement.
CCGATGCATTAAATAAAACCCGTCTCTCTGTCGGTCTCTTGTCTCTCGAGAAGTACTTATGATCTGACACTTGACACGGGCTAAATAACCCTGTCTCTCATTACATTACGGTACACAATATTTCAGTGCATTAGCAAGATTGCATTGGAGTAGAGAATGCCTTCACTGCCAGGCCGGTTGGGTTGTTATCCCCTTGAAATGTTGGGTTATCAATTTTAGGTGCACACGATGCATTAGAATAATACTTCACGCACAGGGATCAACTATCTTTGTCTACGAAAGGCTGAAGCGGATTCAATAAATACTGAAGGAACATTCAGTTGAGCATCTCTCAAGGATTTATTTGAACTCTTAGCCTCAAAGGCAGTGCCGAAGAGGAGTATTATATTAGACCCTTTCCAATATTTAACTAGCAATTGGTAAAATTAGTGGTATGAGTAGTAGTAGTAGTAGTAGTAGTAGTAGTAGTAGTAGTGTGCGTAAGAGTATAAGTAGTAGTAGAGTAAGTAGTAGTAGTAGTAGAAATGGGGTTGTGAATCGCATGGTTGTTGTAAGTATGGAGTTAAATTAAATTCCGTTTATAGAGTAGTACCTTTCATTTGAGTCTGTTCATGGATAAATTTAATTGCATCGTTTCTGAGTAAGTATATAGGTACATTAGCTGATGTGCCTTTTATGTTTAACTTTCCAATAAAGTTCTCACCTTCGAGATGACAAAATATAATAAAGTACAAATTGAACTATTAGTAGTAGGATAATCGCTAATGGACCTGGATTTTATTCAAGAGAACAACCTTAACTTTGCTTTGATGGTCGAATAAAAGAGGAACAAAGTTGGAGAAATGCATCCCATTCAAGTTAGGTACATTTTTACTACAGATAGCTGGATGGATTACGACGCGTGTACATTAATACCAAAAAGGCTACAGAGTATTGTGGAGTGGATGCTGATAAAAGTTCACCTTATCCGTAGTATCCGACGTTATTTGCTGACTGTGTACAATAATGGATGTCGTAACCACGTACCTCTCTACTTGGATTTTAAAACTTCTAACTTTACAAATTTCAATTTTTAGTGTCACTTTAAAAAAAATATTTAATTCTACAAAAATTGTTTGATTGACACCTAAAACGATTTTGTTGGGGAAAGAAGAACCGTTACAAAATAATACGAAATATTTTCCGTTGTTTTCAGTCTAATTCAGTCTTGGACAATCCGTCACTGAATAAATAGCAGAAGTAATGATCCTGCTCAAAAAGGACAATAATGTTTCTCCCCTTCCTTGCCAGCTTCTTCTATCTTTCTATCCTTCACTTATGCAGCCAATCCTAAAAATATCGTATCCAGAGAAATATACGTTATAGTATCTAAATAAACACTAAATAAATAAATAAATAAATATAGATACTAAATAAATGAATGTAGCAGAGGTAGAGTAAAAAGTCAACGCTTCTAACTTTTAAAAAGTAACTGGCTGGTGCTCTTAGTAGTTTACAAAAAAGTTTTCACTGTCAACTGTAAAGGAAACAGAATTGAGTGAAAAGTGTTTTTTTTTACTATACTCGAATACGATAGAGTCCACGTAGACTTTTAGGAAGACTTAGCTTTGCGATTTGGTTGGTGCATTGACGAAAATTAATTAGGAAAATGCAGGTACAGCAGTTTGTCACTTTGAATAAACTACAAGCATGGCTTGGAGTATTATTAAGGGGGTATAATTATCTAGTATTATAAACTGTCTATCAAATGGAACAGTGCACTTAGCGAGTATGAATAATATATTTCAACGATGCAGACGAAGACGTGCTCCAATAAATACTCTCTTCTATCAAAGATGCAACCTGTGCAAAGTGTAGTTGAATTATTGATGCACTTTTAATACTTATTTCCCATTTGATGCAGTAGTTCCATACATTTAATCGTACAGAAAGATTGGATTCTAACTTTAAATATTTTCTATAATAGTAATGGTACTGCTATTTAGAGTATTGAGTGGGCACGCTTGGTTAGTTAAGCCAAGCATTTGGAATTTGGATGGTTTGACGAAATGTTATTTAAAAGGTTTGGGTTGACATTATCGTTTTCGTCCGATCACTTTGTTAAATTTAACTTACGAAATATCAAATTTTGATTTATCTTCAACTGATTTGAAGGTTACTGTTGAATTTGTTACTTTTTAAATTATTCTGATATATAATTGATTCCTTAGCCTTCCGCTGGTAATGTTAAAATATTATATGCATCCAGTGTACAAGTAATTAGCTACGTTTGAGGATACCTTCTGAGAATTGGAATTTTAGAATAGAACGAAATACTGAAATTAATAACTGCCACAAGGGAACATCGGCAGTTCCTTCCGTTTCATTAATTTTTGCCCAAAAAGATATAATGACTTCCGATTAATCAATCTGAAATAATTGTAAGAATTGCATTCCTCCAAACAAGCTACAATCTCAGTATCTACTCACTCAGCATTACTTATGCTTCATCCACTCAAAATCAGGATGCATCACTGCCGCAACCTTTCTCTGTAGCTCCCTCGTAAATTACAACTAATAAGACAGCAGAAGTAAATAGTATTAGTAACAGTTGTATATAATACCTAGCATTAGTATAGTACTTGATCCCCCACCACAAATCAAAGGCAATCAGAAAAACACCCATTTTCTAAAACTTTCACTACTACTACAACTAAAAGACAGCAATTTCATCCATTCACTCATTACAAGTGCAGACCTAACCTTACGTAGCTTATCTTAGCATTCTAAGCCTACAACCACACATCCTTCTATACTTCGAGTAGATCCAGTAACTTAAAAATTCAGCTAACGAACCCAATAACCCGAAAACTCCCGGAAGCCATAAGCAATCCAACAAGGTTCAGAATGAGAACTCAAGTGACTCTTAAATGAATCCCCGTCTTTCTTCATCATCGTCCAAAGCTCAAATATATTAAATCTGGCTGAATAGGAACGTTATTACTTGTAGAGAAGTTCTACTGTTACTTGCACTTCTACCGGTTGTTCGGAGAGTGTGTAGTTTTTACCCTTCTTCAAAACCATTCTATTCTCCCATCGAATCAATAAGTTGGAAGTTGGAAACTATAAGAAGATATAATAATTCTACCTACTTCAGATGAATGAGAAGGATTTCACCCGTATTGTATTTCATCCTCATATCATCATCCTCTTCTTCATTGATATTGCTTGCTTGGTTTGGTTTGTTTGGTTACAACCAACAATAACGTGGAATGAGACCACCCCCACCGGCAGTGGCTGAGCATCTAGCAATATAATATCAGGATCATGATCATTTTGATCCTTATTCGAGTAAGTCACACATAATAATATCCAGTAGTGGCTACGGGAAAAAAACAAGGAACAGAGAGCCGAATTTCTTCTTCGTAGTCGTGATTCGTGTCGTGACTCATACGTGAAGGGCATGCTGAGTGGGAAGATATATTTTTAGGAATATTATAGGAACTAAATAATGATGATAATGATGATAGTAGGAATCTTTAATAATGATATGAACGCCTAGATTAGATAGGAAATTTTAGGTTTGGAAGTATTAAATACACGGTTATGGTATTATTTGTTATACTTCATTTCACAGCTTTTTGCTTCCAATTCTTTTGTAGCCTGGAAAGAATCCGTCAAGTCTAAGAATGTAAGATGTACAAATACCGTAGGATACAAATCGGAGGTCTATAGGAGGAAAGCCACACTGGAAAATAGTTTTTGGGAAAGTATAGGATGACTTATTTTATGTAATAATGTGGTTGAGCAGATCTATCAAATAAATTCATGAATTAATGCACAAAAAACACAACTAAAGACTTATCTTTACATCTTCACGAAATCATTAAAATGATCCGCGTCTTACGTTTTATACATCCTTGATCTTGTAATTCACATCATAGCACATATCTACTGTCACTGTGGTATTATCCAAAATATTTCTGACCTTGCCTTGGTTCAATCAAGAAAATAAAGCAAAAAACCAAAAACTGTAGAGATAACGTCGTAGCTGTATTAAGACTCGTGTGCTCTTCTCGAGTTATGATGGGCATTCAGAATATCCGACAGGATTAGGATCATGGGAGGAATCCAAATTAGAAGTTGACGTACTGCACTCGAGTGCAATTCAACTAAAGGACAAGAAAGAACCCTGAGGAGTATTTTTTGACAAAAGCTCATATGTCATTCATAATGTAATGTAGTATGCAGTGTATGTCAAGTTATATCAATAGAAAATATTGTGGAGAATCCTCATGGCCCTTTTGAATCTTCTGTGACATGTTTTTGCAAAAAGCTTCATGCTGCGCTAAGTAATCCGGGAGTCTAGGCCGGAGATCATATACTTTTTACAGTGAAATTATCAATATGATCCTTTTCCATTCTTTGGTTGTGTTTTATTCTTGTGTATTATATTGCCTTTTACAATTTGTTGTGTTGAAACCAAGATGATTGGATTTCACTTGAGAATTTCACCCTTTCTTTACTTTCCTACGGCTTACTTACACTAGATTAGTCCACAATTCCTGAGTAAGCCTTATAGGTGCTTGCAGTACAACTGCCTATCCCATTTTATAACAGAGTAATAATAATAGATGATTGTATGGCAATACAAACAAAGGCCTATCTCTCGGTTTCCTTTATTTACCTTTCCCCTCAAAGGATCTGATGACTGACACGAGACATGACTTTATTGGTCTCGGGGTTTAATATTACCTTGGACTTTTGAGGATGCACTTCTTGTATTGAAGTGCTTCTCTCTCCCTTCTTGTACTACGTTTCTTTTTTCTATAAAACGAACCCGTGTAATAGCTTATGAGCTTGGGACTGGTTTTATTACCGTATTTTCCGTTTTAATGCCCCAGGGGAATTATTTACTCGGACCCCGATTTACCATGGGGCAATAAACCGGGGTCTTGAAAGATATTAAAGAAACTAAGCTGTTACGACTGCTAAGCAGCAATCTCCTATAAAGAACATGTAAATAAGAGGTAGGCGAATAATTTAGGGATGGGGAATTACTCCGGGGTGCGACTTTATTATTTCGAATCCTGATTTGCCATGGGGCATTATACCGGGGGCGGAATTATTTCGGGGGAGTCATGTAAACGGGAAATACGGTAAACTAATTTAAAAATCTAAACTTTTTCCTAACTCAAACAACGCATCAAACACGGAGGTGGTTTTTCCCCTTCTGCAGATTCTCCATCGGATTACTTATTACATCTACTTAGGTATGTAATTTGCTTGCAGAGGGAGAGATGTAGACCACGAATTTCGCAAACTTGACTGTTTACATAGGTTCTTGGATATTGAAACTGTGACAGGTTGCTAGTCCTAGTTTCTACTGAAGTGGTTGGCTGGTGAGTGGGTGGAAAGGAGGAAACTTGGATAGTAATTATTTCGTAGTAAAGTGGAGAGTAAATACAATTTCAGTTCTGTAGTGCATGGGATAGAAAATTGCAGAATATTGTGCTTCTCCAACTCAACGTAAATAGAAATAGGAATTCATTACAATTAGCTATCAATTATTATAGTATTGGTACTAAAGTGGAATTAGGATTTTCTAAATGCATATACAGGTTAGCTAATGATGTACATATTTTTATCCTCGGAAAATTAATGTTACATTTCTACCAATTTTTAAGGCACCTAAAGAACGGAATGGGATACCAAGTGTTTTGACAGTTGGTGGTTGAGGAACTCGCTACTTCCGACTTCATCAAGGAGGACTATCATCCAATAGACGTTTGATTTGACATTTCCAATAATACCCTCTTGCATGACGAAGTTCCCCCGTTGATGTAAAATATATATTTAGCTACCTGCTACTTCTAATATCACTTAATACTATTTCTACTACTACTACTACTACTACTACTACTACTACTACTACTACTACTACCATTACTACTACTACTGCTACCATTACTACTACTACTATTACTACTACTACTACTACTACTACTACTAC
>JAQFZX010001662.1:0-26476 GCA_034682405.1 Hydroisotoma schaefferi | reverse complement strand
TTAGTTCTAGCCGCTGCCACCATTGTACCAAATTTCGGCCAATTCTTAGTTCTAGCCGCTGCCACCATTGTACCAAATTTCGGCCAATTCTTAGTTCTAGCCGCTGCCACCATTGTACCAAAGTTCAGGCGGTTCGGTCGGGTATGTTCTGAGATCTCGTGCGTACAGACGGACGGACGCATTCCGTCTTTACATAAGCCCAATTGACTGGGCTAAAACGGTTTGATCGTCCAAGTTTAATCGGCACAGTTTAATCATCAATAAAAAATCATTCAACGAGACGCTTTTTTACTCGATTAATCGGATTTTTTTAACCATATTTATTATTTTACATAATACAGGGTCACTTTTTACACATTTCTGTAAGAAATTAGATTCTTATTTTTTAAATATGAAAAAGCTGAATTATCACAGAAACCTTAAGAGGTAATGGAGGAAAAAAGTGAGTTTCTGAGCAAGTTTTGCATAAAAAACGAACTTCAGTACCTAAAAAAGCATCATGAAAGCTACGTGTTTCCTGTTTTAGACCCCGAAATAAAGCACAAGGGGAATTAAAACGAGAAATACAGTACACGGTAGTTATGTTTTTTTTAAATGCTTTGACTGCACTGTTTCCAGTTCTTCACATTTCTACCGTATTTCCAAAAACAGTCCCCCCTTGGAATAACCCCAGCCCCCAGAATAACTCTCCTTACCTTTCCATGTTAAAAATTAAAAGTCGCCCTATCTGACTCATGTTAAAAGTTTTTTCAATTTTGCTTCGAAACAATAACTCCCCAGGAGGGGAGTAATTCCCAGAAATACGGTAGTTTTAAGATTTTTTAAGCGGTTTATGACCCGTAGGTCTGTGCTTAACGTTTTAAAGTTATGACAATTCGTTAAGATTGGTGACTTTTAAACAAAACTTGAGTTATGCTGCCAACAGACGGACACACTGACGCTGTGGTTTAGCCTACATTAGAAAGTCTATTAATATGAACAAGATAGGAGTTTTAACAGGGAAAGGTAGGGAGGACTATAGGGGGTACAAATAGCATTAAACGTCAAGATGGGTGTGGCTGCGCAGAGCCTGCTTAACATGTAAAGGATAGGTCCTTTCAGGAATGTACAATGTACCGTATTTACAGAAATTACTCACTCGGAGGAGTTATTTTCCAAATGAAAAATTTAAAAAACTTTTACCGTAGGCAAGATAGGGCAAATTAAAATGTAATGGAGAAGTAATTAACAAATTCGACAATGCAACTTTTAAGAGCTTTCTTTGGCATTTTTGTGTAAAATTAAAACACTAAAAACGGCAAATAACAGAACATCACGCAAGTTTAATTAGGAGTTTTAGAGAAATTTAATCAGTTTGTTGGTTTTTTGCGTAAGCCAAAAATCAGAGAGTTCAAGGTCACGGAAGAAAATCATCCAAAAATAAAATCGAAATCAGAAATCGATTTTAATCAGTTACCTTGAAGACCCCTATTATATACCGAAACGGTCACATAACAACCATCCTCTATACTCGAATATTATCCCATGAATGAGGTTTAGATTTTGACTACTTGACTTGAACAAGAACCAGCGAAGTTGTAATAAGTTACAAAGGTTACGCCGAGCTTTATCCACTTTGAGAAAGTGTAAAAAGATGGAAATCTAGTAAATGTTAGTGTTCCGAAGTTCCGATTCCGGGTAACAATGTTATGCGCAAACATGCGGAGGGAGGCACCTGACAGAGCTCAAGCTAAGGTAGTTGCATACTCGATAATAATGTGAATGAGCCATGTAGTTGTGTGCTGATCCATTTCAGACATTGGAAATTGAAATCCGATCCCTACTACAATGCCGTGTTTCATTATCCTTGTAGAGTATAACAATAGGTTACAATCAAATATTTAAATTCTGTGGCAAGCCAATTTCAATATCAGTGGTATGGTAATGTGTACGGTTAGACATTTTGTTAGAGAAAGCGGAAGCTCAGAGGAGGATAAAGCCATCGAATTATCATTTAGTCACGTTCTAAAGGTAAATATTGTTTTTAAAAAAATAGCAATCTGACCTTTTGGTAGAGGCGGCCTTTATTTTTGTAAAACAATTCACGTCTTGCATGCGCCGCCAGTACCAATAAAGGCTCTTTATAGATAAAGTTCTCTGTTCGGATTTTCCATGATAGAGTAAAAATGACCCTTTTACTACTTGTATTATTGTTCTAACTTAAAATTTTGCAATTACAGCCTGAATATTGATAATAAACTATCAGGCAATGAATAATAAACATTTGACGTATTTAAAAAGCACATTTTTTGATTATTCATTTTTCTCTGCGTGCCTGAAGCGAGTTCAACAAAAGAAAACCCATTCCCGAATAGTTAGTATACTACTTGTTAGATGCCCTCTAAAAGTGGATCTAATCTTTTAAAAAACGTCTAATCAAATATTATCAAAAGCCGACTACAAAAAGGCGAGGCTGGCTGCACTGCCACAACTTTCACAAGTAAGGGGAAAGAACAGCAATACCAATACATGCTTCGTTCAGCTTCGAGGAGAAAGGCGTCAATTGTGACTGTGTGCAATGTGTAGTCATATATGTGTCTTGTGTCACAATTCACAACACAATTTTTCCGATCCAAACATCCCCTATGCGAGTATTTTGATCCTCATAGCGTTTCTGTTTAATCTATCAGAAATTACTGTAACCATATCCAATCATTCCTTCTTTGTCTGATGAAATATTGCATGCCACCCAACTGGTCGAGTCAACCAACAAAGAGTAACGACACACAATCCAATCCAAACAAATATCAAGTAGTCTTACAGTCACACTACAGAAATAAATAAACCTCGCTCTTCATCTGTGGTAGAGAAAGTTGGAGTAATTCTTCCTCAACTTCTATAAAATCCAATAAGTGCAAGTAGTAAAAAGTAACAAGTCCTGGAAGGCGGAATAATTCACTGTTGATTAATACTCCCGAAGCGGATTAGTTAAGTACGAACACAACACAGAATACGGGTTATAGACACTTTGGCTTTTATTAAACATGCTGGGAGCTTCTTTCTTGTACATCGTATTATTGTCACAGTTCAGCTCTGTTATTTCCATGCATTATCCAGCTACATAACAGATACGCGGGCACTTAGCGGACTTTCTCTATTTTTAAGAGGAACTGAAGGATGCGGTTCTAGTTTTCTAGATCCTTCAGAATTGTAAATCAGACCAGGGCATCGGTCTTGCTTATAAATATAATATTATTCTACAGTTCTGGCCTTGGTGGCTGAGATTAGTAAAGCAAGTTAACCGTTGAAATTGTGGAAGGACTAGTTTTGGTGAAAGTATAATCACACGTATAAATTGCATTCTCCTTTTAACATGTCGCTAAGGAAAACCTTGCGACGAAGGAAAGATACGACGCAGAATGGCATGGAAAAGCTAATGGCTTCCTGGTAAAATGACTCATGTTCTAGCAGTAGAGTATGTAATATGGTAGCTTAGTGCAGCTTTTATAGCAAAGAAATTTACTTGTCGCTTATCGAAACCGTTGAAATTATAACCCAGTACGGACATTTTCAACTTTAAGTCTTTTAGATTTGTAGGTCAGGCCTCCACACGAGGCTCGGAAATCTTGGACAAGAAGCGAAACGAAACGAAGACGTTTGTCTGCATTTTACAAAACTAATTCATGTTAGGCAAAGAGCGAAACTTCTGTTGGGGATTTAACACTCATAAATGAAGATATATATATTTTATAAAATTTAATCTCGGATTTATGGTAAAGGGTGAATTTCGTAAAGCGCAAACCTTCTGCTGAGGGTTTACATTGAAATTGATGAAAATATTTTTTTTAAATTCGATATTTCAATACCAGTAGCAGTAAGCAGTTGGTTATGCTGTCCTTTCAAGTTGGATAAAAGTTAATCAGTTTAAGCATACTGTCAGCCTTAAACCTTTACTATGCTAAGCTAAACCTGCATTAAACATTCCCACATCAATTCATAATTGCAATAAGAAGCAGTTAAAAAATGTAACTCAAGGTAGCTCGCCTACGCTCTTATTTTAATTTTAAGCAGCAAATGTCAGTAGAACCAAAAGATAACCTTGCTCTTATTTCAAGCTAAACTTTATTAGAGAAAAGTTACAATATGCCTAGATCATTTAAAGTTTTCTGCTTCCTTTCAGCCATATCACCGCATGAGCCATTCTCAAGGTTCAAAAAAATAAGAGTTTACCAATATCCAGAGCCAAAGCTAACCATTCTATACTCATGTACGGCAGTACAGTGAGTATATTTCTTCGTGCAATAGAGAAACCTATTCATAACGAGAACTTTTAAAAGTTTCAACAAGTATGGATGTCTTTTTGTATTACAATTTTAAGTAGGCCAACATTTTTCGTTTACAATAGCACACAAAACTTCCGCAAGTCTAATACTCCATTTCAGGCAAGAGCTCTTCTCTTTGCATAATACTTATTTTAATCTCTAACAAGATTAATCGGACTCCCTTTGTGCAAATCTTGAGAAGTACTTAGCTTAATTCCTTTAGGAAAAGATTGAAGTCTGAGTGTGTAATGGAGAATTCTTCCTGCTCAAAGGCTAATACCTCCAGAATCCCCGCAGCTAAAAATATTTGCATGATATAAAAACCAAACATAAGCCCTAACAATACCCCCATTCCGATGCCGTCTTGTCTGTTATACGTAATATTTTGGAGAAAGCAAAACAGTCCAGTGTATAGATGGGATTAAATTGGATTAAAATGTGAAAAAGAAATGCAAACAAGAAAATAAAATACCTTTGTAGTTTCAGATTCTTGGCTTGACTGGCTGAACCAGTTCTAGTTCTACTTGAGGCTTTCATCGTATCGTTTCGCATCCGTCTTCCATACTTAACTTTCTCTTCGACATCGTTTTGTTAATCCTTTCAATTTGTCTTCTTCGTCGGCCCTATACATCAATGTGGCATGCCAGCTAGTAGGGATGTGTGCTATATGCCTGGAAAGGGCTGCTGTGCAATGCTGATTTAGTTTGTGTATAACATAATGTACGTTCAGGCTAGATCTTCAGTGCCTATATTTACTTGCAGTCCTAGATAAAAAATAACTAGGGGTTAGATGCTTAGCAAACATGAAAACATCTGTCTTTGAAGATTAATTAATTTTAGTTTAATAAGTTATACTTTCTAATCTTGTGTTATGAGATTATGGAAAATAAATACTGTACTGGAACTGTACTACGGCTTTGATCAAGTGAGCTTAAAAACATCTTGTATTGTATTTGTCTCTACTCCCCCGCCTTCCTGCTGTTGAAGGTTGTCTTGTTTCTTTAATATATTTACATTTATTATGGACTGTGTTATCAATTTTGACTGATAAAATAACCAGACCAAAAAGAAAGTTATATAAAGTACGGAATGGAATATTTCAAAGTCTGATTGCAAGTGATTTCGTACGACTTTCATCTTCTGCCTTGAGACACTACAAACCCTAACTCAGCATTTATGTTGATCAGGAATTAGAAATTGGAAAAAACAGCCTCAAGGAGGACTCCAGCTCTTAATAGGATACTTCGTCCTTGCATTTGTTTAATACTAACATGAAAGAAAGTAATGTGAAAATAAAGTAAAGAAAAAGGTTGAGGAGCTAAAATCTCATCTCATACGTTAGATGCTAGGGATACTACAGTATAGCTAAGTTCGGCTGCATTATTTAAGTGCCAGTGAAGTGATCAAAGCTCTTTAACTCCGAGTACATTTTTAGAAGATTCTACACTATAGCAGAGATTTCACACATGCTATGTCATAGAATCATGAAATTCAGCAGAAACTTAGAGATGAAAAACTAGTCAAAGCTTTTGTGGAAAATAATTCTAAGAGTAAGTTCATTATTGTAGAGCTTTGCCACGGAAATGCTTTTTTGTTTATGATGAAAGCTTGTAAAACCTGTTGGAAATTTACTAAGCTCTTTATATTAATGCAACCGAAATCCGTTTTGAAAGTGTATGGTATGATTAATTTATGGGCTTTTCTTTTACACTTTTCGTCTTTTTCTCCTCATCTGTTAAACCACCACACATAGACTCGTACTAGTTGCTTTATGTATAAGTTCTTGACTTTAAGATTGGATTGTTATACTCAAAAACTAGATAATTGTTTTGGATTGAAGAAGCAGTAAATATATTACACCCAATTATAAAAGTACCTACATCAACTTGGTATACTATTTTTCAGCACCAAAAATCATCCTCTGGGAGATTTATATACTTTTTTGGCAATCTATTGTTTTGTTCAATTTTTTATTTTTCGATGAAATTGTTTACTGCAACATCTTGACTTTGAACAAAGTAAATAAAGGATTGGACTAAAGGAACTACATGTTGGTGGGCCACGGTATCAAATCGAAGTATACACTGTTTCTAAAATTTAAATTTACTACAGTTGATCAAAGAGAAATTAAAATAGCTATAATACTTTACCCAGTATCTTATAATTCTTGAAGTAGTGTAATGTTAATGTTACCTTAATCATTATAATTAAATTAGTTCAAATATTGATTTTAAAATGAGTTAAAACTGAGTAGTTTAATATATGTGTAATTAAAAGTTGGTCATAGGAATTGGCATATTCATTCGGATCGAACATAATGTGAGCCTCTGTCGACGTATAGCGTGCATATAAAGTATGAAGTCTTATTTACAAAGAGAAACGAAACTCCTTCCTGCCATAGTCTTTTATTTGTGGCTGGACCTGGACCAACCTAAAGCATCCGTGTTATTTATTAATTTATATTTACAAAATATAAATAAAGGAATAAAAAGTACCAACTTTATTAGAGGTGGGAGTTAACGTTGGTTTACTTATAAATGAGAACATGCAGCAAAAAATGATTAATGAAAGGGAAGGTCTAAACAAAGTCGAAGGACTTTAGTAGTCAATGATGTACTATTCTAGTAACTATATAAAATTAGTAGTGTATTCCTTTGATTCCATTTTTCATCATTTTTAATAAGAAGAAGGTAGCTAACTAATGACTAAGGACACACCCGTGCCAGTTCTGTGCAGTGATGAACACAGTAGTTTATTATCATGCAGCATTTAGCCGACCTTATGTTGCATAGTACTTTCAAATGCTATTGTTGGTTGTTGTTTTTTTCAGGTGAAGTGAGTTAAAACCTTGCTTTCACCGACTTTCATCATAAGTTCAGTAATAAATGTTTTATATTTGTTTGTTTATTGCCTTTTTGTTAAGGCAAGAACAAAAGGTAAAATGTCGTTTCTCGGTTCTATTGCTTACACACGAGGAAAATAATTCTTTTCGCTGAGTCCCTTTATACATAGTTACAAAAATTTAACGATAAAGGCAAGTAAACCTCTATTCACAAAGAAGGCTGGGCTTTGAAACAGACTGGCTTGCATACAGATAAAATACAATAGAACTGTACTAACCAATATTTTATTTTATGGATGGCAGGATAGGGAATTAAAAACAGCTGTTAAATATTTATATTTTTGTAGCTTCAACTTTTATCAAAGGCAATAACGGCAAAATTGTATCCTTTTTCTACGAAAATGAGTCTTTGAAAAACATTTTGGGTAATTGGACTATTTGCCCTCAAAGTAATAAATTGTGAAGAGTTGTGGACTTTGATGAGTACATATTGTTTAAATTTCATTCTTTATTAAAGTGTCAAGGCAGTTCAACGTTTACACATTGTTCTACCACTAGTGACACTATAGGTCGTATGACCTTAATATAGAATATATGTAGAAATAAACGACTAGTTTCCGTAAGGTTACACTTTCCATTCCGTAAGACAAAAGATTATTACAATTTAACAAACCGATTTGTTACCGTTATATCCGAAACATTTGAAAACTAGGAAACAACTTCTTAAGACGGGGCTGGATGGATAAACAAATTTTCAGAAATGCATACTGTTGAACTGAAAAAAAAGACCAGCTTTACTCAACAATGTATACGCTGCGTTTTATTGACAAAATAAAACTTATTTATTTTACACCATGAAAAAACTTGAAATATAAAGCAAAAAACAGAACCATTCGGTTTCCCAATTTTTTTAAATGACTGCGTGAACTTCAATAATGAAGTTATTATTGTGAAAAAGGATGTTAACGGCTTTTTGACGGAGACTTGCCTCGTTATATCGTAAAGGGTGCTCCACCAGCAAATAGCTACTTTATCTAACATTACCGTAAATAAAACGATGAGCAAATGGGTCAACAGAGAGAAAAATTATACCAGTCTGACCCACAATGACTACAGGGTTTTTAGGTGTAAAATAACTATTTGGCAATTTAGAACCTTGGTCAGTTTAGAAACTGTATACAGCATTGGCTACCCGGGTTGTCTTATCGCTCCCTTCTCTTTGCTTCTACCCTGATGCTAGCATTCCCACTCCCAGTATTTTGTTAACTTCCTTACAGTCAATCCCGGGACAAGCTACCGTTCAGTCAAGCTCTCTGCGTTCTGCAAGCAAATCCACTCTCTCCTTTACTTCACCTTTCATCTACAATTATAGAGTTCCAGAATGTTATTTGGCTCTGATCTTTTAGTAAATCTGTGCCTCGATTCTCTACCAAATTTTCTATATTGAATTTTTGCCAAATTTCTTCAACACTAACGAATGAATTTATTACTTTCTAGAGTTTGTGAAAAGAAAACTTCCCAAATTTCCTTTACTCATAAAATCCTTATAAAAACATCGGGTAGTTCCTAACAAAATATTATTTTCTAGTTAGAAGCAGTCCTCTAGCCCGAGGCTCATCATCAGTAACTGTCTTTGGTTTAGTAATTGGAAGCCGGAAGGAAGGAAGGAATAGTAGAAGAATGTAATTTTGAGATTTCTGTCGGTAAAGAGAAAAGCTGGGATGGAATAAGTTTTTAGTAGTTTTACTCAAAATGTATGGCACAGAACGGTTGTAAAGAAGTGCATCATCCTTTACATTGTTCCATATTGAAAAGAAAACTCAAAACTTTGGAGTTAGCGTTTTTTCAACCACTTTTAATCACCAAAGCACTTTTGATGGGCACTCGGGGCCCTGTATGATGTAGTGAGGGAATGTAGCGTTTACCCTGAAAAAAAACTGAAATACAGAATAGTAATAATTGCATTTTAGTTGGCTCGAGTGCTTTCCCAATTGATTTTGGATCCAGTGTAAATAAAGTCAGTTATAGAAGAGCTAGATTATCTGGAGAAAATTGTAAAATTCTATGGACAACTGAACGTGTTCTGCCCATCCTGTAGGAGTATCTTAAGGGTACGAAGAGACGAGACGAGGTCTATATGTGTCTCAAAATATCTGGGTAAGTAGACGTGCGTTAGAACTTCAATGTCGTACAATGTTATCCTCACTCTACCCCAGGGTGGGTGGGATTAGTTTTTCCCTGAACGCTATTCTCACAATTAAACCTTCCAAGCTGATTTACTCCGAAAGAAACAAAACACAAATGACTTAAGTATTTTATTTGCGTTTACCTTCGGTTCAGTTGAGTTTGGGCCAGTTCACACGGAGAAGTTATTGAATCCAATTGAACTGGGCAGGCAGAACGTAAAAAGTAATGTAGTTGGGTCGTATATTGCCATATACTTTCAGGAGTGTCATGCATGCATCTTTCTTTTAAAAGCGTCGGAAAATGCAGTAGTCACAAATATCGAAGATAAACACTATTTTCCCAACCCGTACATTCATTTATTATTACATAAAATAGCGTTAACGATGATCATTTCATTGAAATGTACACGATTCTCTTTTTTTCTACTGGAGAAGACTTCCATATTTTATTTCTGAGAATCAAAATGATTCAAGGAGAAAGTAAATGGCGTATGTATGTTTCAGTTAGATAGACAATTTTTTGGGTACCTTATCCGTTTTTAAACGATAAGAGAAAATAACTGATCTTGTATTTCCCGTTCGTTCGGTCTAATTAATACCTAAGCTTATAGCAGAGTTCATATGCGATCCTAAATAGCTTCTTAAATTGTTTCTCTGTGTGCTATATTTGGGCGTAAGCACATAGTAGTTTGCTGTCTGATTCTAGAGAAAGCTTATAATTGATCGAACCTGTGCTGCAGCTGCTACAGCTGCATCAAATGTCAATGAAGAGATGTAGTGCACCATCAGTTACAGTTAAAGCACAGGGGAAGCAAATCAATCTTAGATAAATTGAGCGTTACTGGATTCTCTAAGTACATTACGTATCTTGAGCTCAGAAATCAAACCAACAAGGCATGAAAAGGAACTGCGTTATAAAAGTACAGGTGTTTAGTTTAAGGATAGAATCTCATGCAAAACAACCCAATTCACGTTTTAACTACTACAACCTAGGACTTAGAGCAGCATATCCTCCTGATTAATGTAACTATTTTATGCATCTGTACCATAAACAAAGCATTGCATTAATGAAGCCGTTAGGCAGGGCTTTTCATTGCTCTTACGGATGTACTTTCTGTTCGGTTTTTAGAGACATTTCCGTTGCAAGGCGAACGGATGTATTTAACTGAAGCATCCTAAGTTATTGGGAAACAAAGGTGAACGGTATTGATTTACTGATGAAATTGTTTTGAAGACCTTTTCCATTTTCTCCTAAAAGTTTGATTTATATCTTTTCATACGTAGCAACATGCTGTCTATCGTCTCTACTTGACAAATACTTTAGAACAGTACTTTATTTTTGACAGCATCATCGGCTTGATGTGCGATAAACTGAACTGACAATAATTTTATTATCACCATTAGATATATAAATCATTTAGTAAATTGTAAGCTATAACCCTTGGGATGGTAAATACTCTGTTTCTGTATCACTATCAGTTAAAAGCATTTTCATGTTCATTAAAACTAGGCTGCACTAACGAAAATTATGTTCCGTCAATGCCCGGTCAATTGGAAGGACAGTACAGTTAATACTTAATTGGATTAGTATCACTAATGCAATGCAATGGTTCAAAAGTATCCTCCTCTCTCTCAATTATCCCACTTCTGAAAAGTGGAATTAATGATGTAATCCTCCAGCTAAATGAAATACGGCGGTGTGTCCTCATCTTTTTGTTCAATTCCATTCAAACGCCATCCATGACAGCTATCTCGTTCACATTGTTTGATTTAGTTAGGTGGATTTCACCCAGAAATCGAGCTTACTGCCTATACTGCGTCAGTCAATCAGCATAGTAATAAATTGTTAATTAAATACACGGATATGGATTGTGGTATTTGAGAATTTTAGTTAGCCTAGTCAAATCACTTTTCATGTCGTTTAAATGTCAAACAAAAAGGTTGACATTTCCAATAATTAATCAACATTTAGGATGTGTGGATGTAATAGATGCGACTTATAAACCAAAGCAAAATAATACTAGAATAGAACTCATCCTAACTTTCGTTAAACGTCACTTTATCATCAGGACGGAAAGCAGCAGACTTTCTACTGCTATTCATGGGTACTAAATTTTAGTATAAATATTTAACCCCTTTCCGTTGACAGCCATAATGATCGCACGTCGTATTCGGGTTTGAAAGCGTCTAACAGAGACGATATCAATAGGTCGAAAAATGTAAATTTGCAGTGAAGGAGGAGGAACAAAAGACTGTGCAAATATTCTGCTTGTTAGTAAAAGGAGAGATATGCCCTTCAGTTAACACTCTTAGATTATCAGAGTTGATTGAATGTTCAATTGCGTACTTACTGTCATAGGAGAGTTCAAGAGTTCTAGTCGTGAGTATTATTTTACCGAGCCTAGGTAAACAAACGTATTTACTAGGACTTAGAGAAAGCTGAAACTAAGACTAAGGAGTTGAAGAGGCATGTCCTTGAGATTGGGCGTAGTAATTACAGAATACGGAGTCAAACATCGATCTGAGATAGATAGAAATCTGACAGAAAGCTTGTGTAGAACTGAACTTTCTCTTTTGTTTACGTAGGAACTTCAGAAACAAAAGAAAGCAATCACAACCTGTCCATTTTTAACACTCCGATTTAATAAAGAGAGTTAATGATGCTGTTATTAGCTTAAAACGTCATATTTAGTACAAAATTTAGTCTGTGTAAGGTAAATGCTTGATGTGTATTATTGATTTATATAAAATAAGGGTGAAAAAGTGATTTGGTCTACTCGTTCCCATTTCAGTCGATCATTAAATTATTGGTTTCTAGTTGGTCAGCCATAAATACAGTCACTAAAGTAAGCGGACTTTTTTTCCTGCGTTTTCATTTGAGCAATCAATTTAGCGTGCCGCAAGATTAGATTTTGATGTTATAAAGATGGCACGTTTTAACTAACATATTTGAATATCGTGAGAGTAATTAGGGTACATTATTTACTGAATTATTGAGTAGCAATGAAAGAGGGTTTCCTATCTGTAAGTTTAATTGGGCGGTCGATGTTGGTTTTTGGTTGTATTGTATAGAATACGGCCTTGCTACTGGAATTAATAGTATACTTTCATTTCATTCAATTCTTGGATGGTAAATTGTTTTCATTACACAGTAAGGACTAATGACTACTGTATTTTCATCACATCTGTATTTAGAGATGCAAAAGAACGGCCAAATGCTTTTGAGTTTCTTTTCAAACTTACGCTACTAAACAGATGAAATCATACCTTCCAACAGAATCAACTAACTAAAAATATTCCACCCCTTTTAAATCAACTATAGTGATTATTTTTATTGCATACAAGAATTTAGCTTCAAAGATATTAAACAAGATATATTGCACATTTAGTAGTTAAAGATTGATGTAAGTAATGCCCTCAAACTATAAATTTTTTACAAGTCTCGAATAGGGTTTCAAATTTTGCATTATATATCAAGCCATGGGTCCCTCAGTTTCCTCCTCAACTTCAACATTCCCGTTGAACTTGTCACTGCCCACATCAGCGTCAGCATCTTGATACTGTTGATACTCCGAGATCAAGTCGTTGAGATTAGACTCAGCCTCCGTGAACTCCATCTCATCCATTCCCTCGCCAACATACCAATGGAGAAAGGCTTTTCGCCTAAACATAGTGCTGAACTGCTCAGTGATTCGCTTGAAAATCTCTTGCATTGATGTACTGTTCCCGATGAACGTGGCTGACATGGCCAGTCCCTTGGGTGGAATGTCACAAACAGCAACTTTTATATTGTTTGGAATCCATTCAACGAAATGGGGACTGTTTTTCTTTTGTACAGCTAAAATCTGCTCGTCCACTTCGTTCATTGAGATTCGTCCACGGTAAACAATGGCTGCGGTTAAATAACGTCCATTAGCAGGATTACAGGCTGCCATCATGTTTCTTGAGTCAAAAACTTGTTGAGTTAGGTCACTAACAGTGAGGCTTTCGAAGGCTTTGGATGAGGTAGCGCATAGGGGAGCGTATCCAGGCATGAAGAAATGAAGTCGAGGAAACGGAACCTAGAGAGAATATTATAAATTAATTACAGAATCTTAGTACTCACCCTTATGACATAGAACCATCTCTACCCCTATACTTTATTATTGCTCCTACATATTTCATTACTGCTGCCACAAACCACGACAACTTAGTTTCTCTGCCTGAAGGGTACTCTTCTTTGGGAAAGAAACTACGGTTGAGCTAATGCTGAGAGGTATAAGCGAAACTAAATCACAAACCATATTCACGGCTAGCTTGCGAAGATCTGCGTTCAGCTGCCCAGGGAAACGTAGACAAGTCGTCACTCCAGACATCGTTGCGGAGACAATTTGATTCAAATCTTGATAAGTTGGGCTTGCGATTTTCAAGGTCCGGAAGCAAATGTCGTACAATGCCTCGTTGTCTATGCAAAAAGTTTCATCAGAGGATTCAACGAGTTGATGAAGGGAGAGGGTTGCATTGTAGGGTTCCACAACGGTATCAGATACCTAATAATGAACCAGGGAAAAGGATGATCATTTAAATGATGTACCCTTAAGCCAAACGTGTGTTATTGATACGGATTACATAACAGAACAAGTCATGATGAAAGACATCTCCAATTAGTGTTAATCGGAATTGAATGTAAGTACTATGCTGGCAGTGGAGTACCCACCTTAGGCGATGGAATCACACTAAAAGTGCTGATAATTCTATCGGGAAACTCCTCCCTCAACTTGGTAGTTAAAAGGGTCCCCAGGCCAGAGCCAGTGCCACCTCCTAGAGAATGAGTAAGCTGAAATCCTTGCATGCAATCACAGTTTTCGATTTCCTTCCGAGAAACGTCCATAATCTGGTCAATCAGTTCAGCCCCCTCGGTGTAGTGTCCTTTGGCCCAATTATTTCCGGCTCCAGATTGACCAAAAACATAATTGTCCGGTCGAAATAGCTGGCCAAGAGGTCCCGATCTTATGGACTCCATTGTACCCGGCTCGAGATCAACCAATATGGCTCTAGGAACGTATTTAGCCCCACCTAAAAGTAAATGGATGCAAAATTGATGAGTTTATGGCACTAAGGAATGGATCATCAACCATGCCATGAGTAGTGCATTAGCTACAGTCTGATGGAAGGTTAATGGACCCATAGGAATTACTAAGTTTATGGGTAGTTAAAACATATCGCAAGCAGATGCTCACCCGAGGTCTCGGAAAAGTAAACATTCAAACGCTCCAACTGGGTATCGACGGTTCCCCGGTAGGTCCCTTCAGCATCCAATCCATGCTCTTCGGAAATAACTTCCCAAAACTGGAATATTAAAGTGCAAGCAGAAATCTCTTTACTTTTACGTAGGTAGTATGACGTGCAACCGTCAAATACAAAAGTTTCTTTATATTAAGATATTCATTGTGCATGCAACGTTTGACATTCAACTTAGGCTGGACAGGGATAGATTTGCTTATCGGCAGTCATACTTACCTTAGATCCAACCTGATTTCCACACTGACCAACTTGAATATGGAGAATTTCACGCATTTCGAATTTGTATTCGTTCTAATTTTTTGATATAGTAGGTTGTGGTAAATGCAATATAAAATAGTAAAACGAATATAGACAAAAAGTACAGAAAAAAATGAATCGGGTTGTCTTCCACTGCTGGAATGAAAAATGAATTTTCTGCTGACGTTTCCTAAAAGTGTCATTGGTTTTGTTTGGATGATTCAGATAATAAAATTGTTGCCTTGGGAATAAAACATTTTTATCATACATTTTTGGCGTCTTTTTACCACGTTGTGTTCGCAACAGAAACATTATCATGAATCATGTAGACCGAGAACACTACTAGCGAAATTATTATGAAATTAAAAAATGCAAAGAAGGACGAATTTGATTAAGAAATCCTCTGTTCTGAAATAATGAAGTACGTGCATGGAATTGAAAAAAAAATTTGCACTGACCATTCATCTCAAGCTTATCCATTCTTTTAGCCTCTTACATATAGTTTAACGCTAACTATTTCCCTGTGTCTGCCTATACGATCCATTCGGTATTGCCTACTTTCTTGATCAAATCGAACTGACAACAACATACACACAATGCATTAGATAATAATGGACATAACTCCGCATCAGATCAGAAGCCAAGACATTCCACTGCCTCTTTACTTCTTACTATGTCAGATAAACAAAAGTAGATTGGTACTACTTTACCTATACTTTTTATAATTAGTTTTATATTAGCTCAGTTTTCCCTTCTGCCTTTCCATCCAATTTTCTTACATTTCAATGTTCAATCCTACGCCTTCTGAATCCCATTTCATTAAAATTGAACCTTTCCCAGCACTCTCTCTCTCATTCTTTGCGAGTAAGAACAAACCAGGTAGTTTATTCAAAAGCAGACTCAACACTATATTATTTCTCCTGTCAATCTTCTGGGTTTTACATAAATACAAATCAAGATAGAGTGCAGTAAAAAATAACATGCTGCTTTATGGAACTGCTCCATTTTGAATTAACTTTTTTCAGTTTTCAAATCTCTTTCCACTCTAAATTATTCCTGATAGGTCCCGTCCCATCAGCCAAATCTTGTTCAATTTTATAAAACATCGGATTAAAAGGCTTTTTACATTTTCCAGCCTACCAATTTACGAAGGAGTTAATATAAGTGGTGAAAACATACAAATTCGTTGGGTTAATTTCGTCAGGTTTTTTTTGAATTTGTCGTATTGTAAAAATCGACAAGCCCTACAAAGTCAATATTTGGAATGGAATAAATCAGTTGAAGGAACAAACATTGGATTGAATAAAAATATAAGTTGGTTGTTGGAATACGTTTAATAAAGCGCTTTTCTATCAATCTCTTGAAATCTTATTGCTTTTATATACTTGTTCTGCTGTCTAATCTGAAAACATGAAGTAAAAAACAAATAAAATGTAATTTCGCCTTTTCTCCTCTAAATTTCTCCTTTTTTAGTTTTTCTCGTGAATGCTTGCACACATCTATTACTTTAGAGTAGCCTAAATGTAATCCATCGAATCAACGCTGATAAATACAAGTTCAGACAAAGCCATTTATCGAGCAGGTTTCTTAGGACATTTTTTGCTCGATTTGTGGCAAAAGTGCATCTTATCGCAACAGGAAAGGAAAGTGGTCGACTTTGGAATCAAATAACCAAAGTAGTTATATGGACAAGTGCCATCAAAACGATTGGAAGAACCGCTAACTTTCCTGTATCCTTACACATCCGGTTCATCTTGAAAGTAATTGTTTGATTGGCTAGGTTCTGTTGGTTTCGGAAAGGGGAAAGCGACGATATTTGTACTAAGACGAAATTCCTTTACAAATCAATTGAACTGTAATGATTTGTTCTTAAACTAGGAGAGTAGGAGTCATATTTTTGTGACCTGTGAGGAATTACAAGCTTCTAAATGTTTTAGATGGTCACAACGTGGGACGTCCTCTTGGTCTGTTGCAGAGTGCCTAACCCATTATGACTTGACTCTATATACTTTAATCTTTAGCAATAGGCTGCAAATTCTCGGACTTGATATTTATACATTTAAAAGACAACATGAAGCCAATGTATCTTCCATTTTTATTCAATTCCATCCTTTTTTAACTGCGCGGATCTTTTTTTCGAAACATTTTACATTAATACGACAAGGGTCTTTGTACATTTAGAAATGTATTTTAAATTGACCGTCTACTACAACAAGAATATAAACTGAAAGAGATGTTCGTTCGTATTGTCAAAGCATAAGCCTACTTAGGCAGATAGTGGCAGAGGTTATTTGATTTATTTTGTTGCAGAAAAGGCACGACATTTTTTTAAGACTTGTTAAATTCAATTTGGTATCTTAAATTCATCTGAAAAACAACTTTTATTACATCAACTTCTCAACGTCTCATCCATAGTGGTGCAGTTTTCAGTTTCCGTTCAGTAATGGTAAACGTACCGATGGCGTACTTTCTGCCTGCAAATTCCCGATAAGAACCAGTAACACTCACGAAGCATGATCTATTGGGGACAAGAAAGTTGCTTCTATTGAATGACAACTTTCTCAAACAGATTTTGACAGAGGCTTTTTACTTTTTATGTAACAACTCTCTTTCTTCATGTACAAAAGTGCTCATATGCTTTAATTCCCTATCTGTCTTCAAGCCTCTGTAAGCCTCCTTGTCGTTGAGCTGCCCTTACGCACTGGTTTCTATCAATCAAGATGCCAGCTAAGCTTGGTTGATTTCCTCTTCTCGACAGCCTTGCTAAAGCAAAAATTGCATTCTTCATGGCTCAATATAAAATGTGTACGGGATGTGAAAACGTCCGTACCTTTCCTCTGTATCACTTCACTTCCTTTCAGCTCGCACTAGCGAGAAATGGCCTGTTCAATGTTCAGCGAACCTTCATACATAAACTAAAACCGGTGCACTTAGGAAAAAGTCATTCTCACTAGCAGCATAACAGATTAATATGTAGTAGAAAGACCACTGAGGAAATAAAATGATACCGGCCGTTATTGTCCATATGCAGTTTTCTTTATCCTACACAGACATACAAGATAGTAAGTTTACCAGTACTGGTAGCATAGCCTTTTTATTCTGGATGTTTTGAAGTCAATGAAAGATACCATAAGATCTTATACAAGCCACTCTCTATAAAGATTGACTGTGTTCGCTTTCCACTCTGGAAGATAGGAAAGGGCTCTGGCTGGAGTGTAAACGTGAAGCGGTTTTATGGAAGTATTTTATGATCGTAGGCATTACATTTTGGATTTGAATTGGCAGCTACCACTACTAACAACCAATACATAGTCTATTTCTATACGCCACACACGTTGATGTGACCATGAGTCGTAATATAAACCAACGCTAGCAGCCGTAAAATGATATCTTCAGACTAACATGCAGCCTACAGCTTTTAGATGTTTAGTACGAGACTATGAGTCCATGAGCAAGTGTAACGTATGGTCTGTTTGACGTACCAAGCAACGTTGTAACATTCACCACTCCAGGCCAGACAGTACATCTGGAAGAATGGATCTGTACAAATGCCTGTTTTCGTGTTTTTGTGGAAATTCGCGGATCCAGTTTGGTTTATTTTATGCGAATTCAACTACATGATCCTATCACTTACGTACAACTGAGCGTAAAAACGAGAAAGTAATAGTTTAATAGCCTAAACATTAAGTACCTATTATATTACGCCTTTTAGCCTAAACTTGAGTCCGTCTTCGTCATCCATCCTGCAATGTGTTCATATAAAACGTGTTAAAGGCTTGTATGCTATTTGTAGTAAAGTGTATGGCATAAACCATAGTCATTCACAGTTTAGTTCTTTAACTACAAGACAACTGGGGAAATGAGCGTTGAATGAAATGTGTAATGCCATATATTTAGATGTTATGCTATGCTCATCGTCTACCTAGGTGACCGTCTTCTGAATGCTTGGCACATGGCAAATCTTCCCTTTTGTTGTCAGATGTCAGTTTAAATGTCAGAGGTTAATATCATTCTTTTCCTACTGAAGTTAGGACATATGGGGGATGAGTAATTTGTAGTAAATAGGTTATTCATCTATTGAACATTTAACACGAAACGGAGATATTATGTAAGAGATCATTTTGTTTAGAAGTTGTTGGGATTTTCCATTTATCATTAATAAACGGTTACTATTTACCAACTCTAAAAATGGTTTGTAAAGGGTTAAGGGTGTACGTTTTGAGTAATGATTTCAAACGTCTAAAGAAATTCAGAGTGCGTGAAATGGGGTTCAGCGTTGACATCGGTTGCTGAGTTTATAATGCAAGAAGTACACAGTTACAACTTAAGTTACTAAGTTGTTGTACCTTAGTTGTAACTGTACTATTAGTACTACTAACTTTAGCTGGTAAAGAATCCAGTAAAAAAAACTATTTTAGCATAACAAATCAATAAAATCTAAAATATTCAGAATAAGTTAAGTTTGGGTAAGCCCATGCTAAAACTGGGACTCCATTTTCTCGATTTTTCTTAAGACCATATTATTAATTTTAGTTTAACATTCAAGCGGTATTTTCTACGGAAAGAAAACTTGTTAGCAACGTCTACACTGTCAATTTAGTCATAAAACAGCATTACTAGATTCCAGATGCTACGCCATACGGGGCTGCACTATTATACTGCTGCAGCACGTTGAGATAAACTGTTCGGCTAACACGTTTTTAGGAACTGTTAAATGGGAAAATTCACAGGTTTGAATTTATATATTTTCTATGGTATCTCTAAAGACGTCTTGAGTTTCATTTGGACCATTCCTTCGAAATTATCGAGAAACTTTGCATAGGGCTGATCAGGGTTTCTTTACGAATTTCTTATAATTTAAACATTTCAAATCAAAGACAGAAGCTTTTACACTGTCAAAGTCAATATTTTGCCAAATCTCGCTACGGGTTCTACAGTTAGTAAAAAGGAAAGTTATAGTAGTAGTCTCTTGCCCGAACGTCATATAGTGTACTTTTTCTTCCATTAAGAAGCTTAGCAAGCAGTTACCTTAACTTTCTGGACTTGTGTTTTTCAACTTCATGTAAAAGCTCCTTCTAAAAATTGTTAAATGTATGAAGAAGGAAGGTAAAGCATCGGTAGTCAACTGGTTGGACTAAAGAATCAAACTCAGTATTTTCAGTCCAACTAGTAGTCAACTTACATCGCATCTTATCTTCCTCGTTCTCTGCCGCATTCGCTGTAGTAATAGCAAATGCAAGGTAAAAGCTTTTATATTATACATCCGTTGAACCTCTGAATAGTCAGTTAAGCTTTCCATGCGATGCTTTGCTTCTTACAACAAAAAACTTTATATTGTACAACAAACTCACGTATTGGTAAAACTTCCAAGTAAGTAAACGGCTGGTTCACTTTCTACTCGAACTGCTGAAGTTTCATCAATTTTAAAACACATGTCTTGAATAATCTAAATCTCATATGGATCAGGGACTTTTCATGAGAAGGTACATGGACCCGAATCCAAAATTCTACTTTGAGCTAGACTGAAACGCCTAACTGGAACTACTATACTGGCTAAACTCCAAAAAGAACGTATGCATTCTCCCTTGATAACGACAAGAGTCTAGGTCGATTTGGAGACTTTCTGAAGCACGTCATTGTCTTTGAATCCGTTTGTTACTATTGCTCCAGGGTGATTTAGTTTAACTTAATATTTTATAAAAGCTTATGGATGAAATATAGCGCCGGTTTGTAGATAGATCTGTCACCAACTGTAAAGGATGTTAACCCTTTTCATTCCCGTACAATTCACTTACTACAAAAGTAGTCTGCTGCATGTTTCAATATGCAGATCGACGTGACAGTCTCTTCCATTCAAACTCTCCTTCTCTGTTGCAATGCATAGTGGTAGAAAAAGTTATACTGCGGCTATTGACAATGCAATCAATAGCCAGCTCTATAATTGGCCGTGACGGTACACAGTACACTCAAAGGACTGTCACAGTTGCTTTCACAATTATCGTTGTTTTCCCTAAGTAAATATAAAATTTGGTAATGGAGAATTCTTCCTCTTAGTTTCAGAACAAGGGTAAAAGAACAAATAAGAATTTTAATTTAAGTAGATAACAAATAAAACTTGGGTTGAATAAATCTATCCCGTTTCACTATAGGACATTTTAGACAAAGCTTTCTCTTCATTTCATACTTGGGTTAGATTGAAAATTAAATATTGTAAACAGACCTAATCCGGTTCTAGTTCTTGCTATGACGTAAAACTATATACTGCACTGGAGGAAAGTACTAAGCTAAAGTGAAGTAGAGTTAGTAGTTTAATGCAACTCATGAAATTAAGAACCAGCAGGATTTATTGCATTTTCATCCTTCCTAAAAGCACCGTTTGTGTAAGCCCAACTTAAATCCAAAAGATGTGTTTACATGGTATAATCCACTGTCCTTTTCTGCCACGTTAACTTAATTACTACGCCTAGCAATGTGGAGCTATCTTGAACTTAGGTATATCCAGCCATAGTCCATCGCAATCCCAGTACTCAAGGCAGCCTTGAAATGATTAGGTTAAAAAACACACACATATCTAATAGGCTTCACAACTTCTGACGACAGTGATAGTATGAAGTTTAATCAAGAGTTGAAACCTCATCAATTCATAGAGAAGTTTGAAAATTCAACCAAAAGGTGACTACTTGTAGGAATAGGATGAGAGAGGAAGTGAAAGTTTGTTAAAGAACTATAGAATAAACTTTTGAAGAGCAGCAGGTGTGGAAATAGTTCGGAGATAATTTAGCCATAAAAGAGCAAAGACAAGTACCACACGACTTTTCAAATAACGCTGCTTCACTTTTCAAATAACGTTGCTTCACTTTTCCTACACACATTTCCTAATAGGAGGTTTGTTTTCTACTTGACAACAAGCTTTATCATACCCCACAGGAAACTGTATGGGTAAAAGTAGTTGTAATAGTTGTAAAAGTAAAGTTAATGTGGAAGAAGACCCAAAGGCTGGAAGATTAGACAGCCTTCTAGACAGAGACAGACAGTGAGGTGGTTGGCCATCACCAAAGCAAGAGAGGGTTGCTGCGGATTAGAAGATTAACACGGAAGAGAAGAAATTGTGATTTTGGGAAAGTCATCTTGACTTAGGCTTGTTGAAGATAGTGGAAAATGGAACGCTTCATTATCCCCAGGAATTAAATTAGATTCACGAACCTTCGATTGCATCAAGGAATCATTTCCTGAGGCTAAATTACTCTTTTTCCCAATTTCTAACAGCTATATAGCTGTACTGACTTAACATGCGATTCACTCTATGAATAATTTACCTACTCTTACCAAGCCGGAAAATAGAAGTGTCCATTAAGAGGTTCAAAGGGGCTCTTACTGGTCAATAAATAAGGTAGAGTAATAGGCACTAGAGGCTACGCGGTGAGTGTATATTTAGCTTTAACCCTGAATGATTAGCTTTTTAATTAATAAACCTGACCTTTGCTTATGGTGTACCCCGCAAATTAAATGATAAACGAATAAAGGGTGGAGGTAAAAAGGAATAGTTATATATCTTATCATATCATGCTCAACTCTTGGAATTTAATAAGTGGCTTGCATTTATCTTTGATGTCTGTACTATACCAATTTTGGAATTCTTTTCAGAATGAGAAAAGGATGTGAAAATCAACAAAGAAAAACTGAGGAAGTTTGAATCTTCAATTCGAGTTACTTTCAGCATCTCTTCTCTTTAATTGAGTTTTAAATCAAATGTCGAAAGCAGAATTAAAGATTAAACAAGTTCGTTCTTATTCTTTGTCTATTAATATGCGTATGATCTATTTTAAGAGGTCTCAAGTCGTATTATACCTTATCACCAACAACCAACGAATGATGCAGACTTTTTGTGTTCTCTTTTTGTGATAAAATTCTTTTTGAAAGATTATATGCAAATTAAAAGGGAAACTTAAACTAGGGCTGAGCAAGCCAAAAGAATACGCAAAGAGGAATTTTACGTTTCAAATTAGCTCGAGTCTTTTTGTAACCGTGTCACAAAAACATTTTGATGTGTTTAGCATAGAATGCCTTTTTGATCATTCCTCCTTTGAATGAGAAATTAAAATATAGCATACAGTTACAGCAAGCTGTGAGCTCGAAGACTTCTCTTTGAATTTTTATGAAATAAGCTCGAGCTATTTTATCGTATATAACAAAGATTTTTCGGGTTTCCGTACTTTCTATTCAAAGATCATACTAAAATGAAACAGATCAGCTTTCAAAATCATAAAAAACCCGTATATTGTATCTAAAGACATGTTGCTGGAGTTTTTCTAAATTGGAGAGGGTTACATGATTAATTGTCCTAAAATAATGGATGATTCGGTTGAACTCGGTTGTTTGTGGAAGCATGCATTTGTTTTGCGAAGATACGATATAGAACAAAAAGGGCACGGAATCTCTTACTTGGTTTTTGTACAATTTTGCTTTCTCTTTTGCTGTCTCATAAAACCCGGCCCAACCGAATTTGATCCTCTAGAGATTTATCTGATCAGTCAGTCGTTTTCTTTACAAAAGAGGATAAGCAACGTTATAATAATTAGATTATTTTCTAGAATAGCTTGAGATCATCTAGCGTATGAAAAAGACGAATATCAATGTATAGCATCAAGGATTTCAGGATTATATCTAAGTAAAGTTAAGCTGAATCCTTTGATCGGTCCTTCTCACTTTCTTCTTTTATTCATTTAAAATGAAATTTATTAGAAATGCCTCATGAGAAATCTTTAGAATGATTTGATATGCTTTGTTTCTTTTGATCTTTTTTCGATCTTTGTACGTTGAAATATTTTGATGCCTCGCTGCAAGGTATAAAGTGATTCCTTTATAAAATGTTACCAAATCAATGCCAAGATTTATTTTAACGAAAGAAAATGATTCGTTTCAATGAAAGTACTTTAGTGGAGCAAAAAACGATCTCTCCTTTGAAAATAGGGCTACTTAATAATAAAAACTTCCACTTGCTTACTACTGCAAGGTTGAATTTCAGCATCTCTGATTGAATCCTTTGTCAGAAGATAAAAAATAACAATGGTTACGTGGATATTCCACATTTTGCTATTTTATACTGCTCAACTTACAGCTTGCAAAAGACCAGTTTATTCCTTATTTAGTTTCAGCTTTATCTTTACCTATAATTCGAATAATTACCTTGGTTTGGTCAATTTTCTTGAGACTTGAGATTCTCCCGAAAATTGGTTTACTATTTGAGTTGAGAGTAAAATGATCATTACTTTCATAACTATCTCTGTAGCTTTCGATTGGCAAAAGCTCTGACTGCTTGTGCTAGTTACTGTTACTATTTCTGATATCGTTAAAGAGTAAGAATTAATCTGTCAAGGTCAATATTATTACCTCCATCCAATATTCCATTTAAAAGCTTTAGAATTGCCTGAATTTCAGTTTTCAAAAACCCTAATGAATCTGAAACTCTCCATTGTGTTCTGAAGTCTTTACTCTTTCCCCTTTACTAGTTGACAATAAACCTAACTGGCATTTTTCAGTGAAAGCTAAACAAAAATGTCTATGGCAGTTCTTTCTTGAGAATTAGACATAAATCAATATCTTACAAAACGTAAAAAGACCAGAATAAAATATTTAGAGAAGTTGAAAATGAATTAATCATACACGGTTAGACGATACCATAACCGTAGACGGTACGCATCGATCAGCCAAATAGAACACACGTTGTTTTTTCCCCGTACTTCATATTCTCTTCAGTTGATCCATTACAGCTCGACCAATTCCATAACTCTTTGTTGCTACATATCTATCTGTAGAAAAGATGTAGGTTAGCCTTTCTCCGGATGCATATCTTAAATCTGTTTCTCCGGAGGATTCACTCATTGATAACCTTCTCCTAAGTTACTGCTTCAAGAAACTTGCCCAATATACCTAGTTAGTAGTTAGGATATCATGCAAGATTTGCGAGTTACTTAAAGTACGTGTGAAGGTGAAGTATACGTCGAGGTAGTCTAGTAGGGTGAAATCTCATGAATGATGAATTTTCGGCGAACTCAAAATTACAAACACAGCTTTTCATCTCAGCTTCACTGTAGTATTGAATCCAGGCATGTGTGCTAGGCATTCAGACTGGCTTACATATTTACAATATATAATTTTATGCAATCCTCTTTCTTAAATCGGTAACACTAACTGAGCCAACGACAATTTGTGCTTACAAGCAAGGAGTTCTATTGAAAAATCTTGAACTTTTACTGCTCTTTTTACCTATTTTAAAGTATTGAACAATCCCCTCATCCCCTTTAAACCCCTGACCAAATTTATTTAACAGAAACACATACTGTTCTTAAAAAAGATACTAAAACTACTAGAGAAATTTCAATTGTATTTAGTATATGCCTTATCGTTTTCAAAAATGGGTGTAGTAGTGGCGTTAAAATAGGCGACCTTTGATATTTTATAGTCTTAAATAAAGAAAAATTGATAAAGTATAAGAGAAAGTTAAACTGAAAGCAATCTGGAGTGGCTCGGGTAATTCAAAGAAATCCAAGAGATTGCCAATATTTTTAGGAGAAAAAGGTAAAGGTGATTAGTGTTAAGTGCTTCAAGGAACATTCTGTACTGATTTCTCGATAGGAATTCTTCTTTTAAGGAAAATGAAGGGGAAGGAATCGTGTGCTTT
This sequence comes from Hydroisotoma schaefferi, assembly GCA_034682405.1. Lineage (NCBI taxonomy): Eukaryota > Metazoa > Arthropoda > Collembola > Entomobryomorpha > Isotomidae > Hydroisotoma > Hydroisotoma schaefferi. Next base: position 946 of record JAQFZX010001662.1, on the reverse strand, counting down.
CCACTCAATTTTTCTTCAAGAAAGAGCTCTCTAATTGAGTCATGATGCCACTTGCCACTCAAGTCTGGTTATTTATAGTGTTGCAAGTCAGGAGCAGTTAGATGCTAGAATATATTGTAAAAATGTTGACTGCAATGGAGCATTCTAGAGAGAAATCTTGACTTGGTGCCGTATCATCCAGCATCGGCTCAGCTTGGTTTCAAACAAGAAGCTTCATTACAACGGTACGTCGTTATTACAATCGTGAAATCGTGATTGCATAGTTAATTTAGTGCTGTTGAGTTGAACTGTGCTAGAACTAGAACTGTGAAGAAATGAGTAAGCATGGCGGACTGATACAAACCTACTTTATCTTTTGTAAGGTATAGTAGTAAAGAAGACAAGGAGGTGTTTAAAAATAAGCTGGAGTTTTATATGTACAGGGTGTCGCCTTCCATTGTTAACCCGTTATTAAGTTTCAAAATCTTAGCATAAAACAGATAGCGAGGTTTTTTTATATTCAGAAGGGAAGTCATAAAAAAGCATCAATTTTGGTAACTGTGACATCACACAAGGAATTGGTCAGTTTTTTTACATCGTCGCCACGTGTTCGAAAGTTTGTTTACAAAGGTATTTCCGGCCCTCCCTGTATATTAGAGTTCGACCATCTTTGGGTATGCTGCAAGCTCGTTTTTACGTTTTTAGTTTAAAAAAACCTCCGCCTAGCAGATACGTACCCTGTCCGTTTCATAGGCGCAACCACGATGGGTACAAGGGGTATAAATAACATTAAAGGATAGCGAGGGGTGTAGTTTGGTGGAGTCTGCTTATCATGTAAAGGATAGGGCCTTTCGGAAATTTTAGAGGGTACGTTAGAAAACCGAAGGGTATGCAACCTTATTGTATCAACCTTTAGGAATATTTTTCATGCTACCCCTCCCTGTATTTCACTATATGGAAGTTGTGG
>JAQFZX010001661.1:0-26477 GCA_034682405.1 Hydroisotoma schaefferi | reverse complement strand
TACTACAATCACAACTACTGCTACTCATACCCATACTACAATCACAACTACTGCTACTCATACCCATACTACAATCATAACTACTGCTACTCATACCCATACTACAATCGCAACTACTGCTACTCATACCCATACTACAATCACAACTACTGCTACTCATACCCATACTACTACTTCTGCTCCTGCTGCTACTTTTACTACTTCTATTACTTACTACTACTACTTGCTGCAACCGACTATACCTTGCGAATCTATAAGTTAAACGTTTTAGTATGAGGTCTACGGGATAAGTCAGCAATGCCCTTCTTCCAAATGAGTGAAATTCTACAAAAGTAGCAGAAGCTGAAACATGATGCAATGGTTGGGTTGGTTAGTTCTGTGCATCAACCAGAGATATGATATATTTAGATAAAACAAAAGTTCACTTCAGTTGGGCTAAGTCTGCTTCTTTCTGGAACTTTTGGGGGGTGAAAAGTTTACGAGAAAGTGAAGATTTTTGTATGCTGCTCTGCCTTCCGGGCTATTTGCGGATGAAAATAGGATAAATAGTTAAGCCTTTTACCTAGCAGTACTGCTCGAGGATAGCAAATACAATTTCAAATGGGGTGCAGAAGAATCTTTGTACTGTCCTCGGAATTTTTCAGTGAGAAATTGCAAATAAAAAATTTTGGTTAGAAAGAGCTTTATACTAATACTGAAACAAGGTACACTTTTTCACTATTAGGACCAACAAATAACTACTGAAAGAAGTTGGGTTGCCATATTTTTGCTGTTAATCCCCCCTTCATATCTCCCCATGTTAAAAATAAAAATTCCCCCTATCTTACTTATGATAAGCTATGCGTTTCTTCAATTATTCCTTTGCAAGCAATAACTCCCCAGTAACCAGTGCAATGCTACTTTTACCCTATCATCAGGGTTACTTTTTTTTAAATATTTGATAGCATATAAACGAATACCTGAATCCCTTAACTATACCTATACAGTTCGCCCTTGAGGATAAGCCACCTTTGTCTATAAGACGGAGAATTTCGGAGAATTTTTATACATATACCTCACCCTTGGTTTTAAGTTTCATCTACTGTGCCACTTCATAAACCATTGTAAACGGGCGTAAAGAAGGCTTGCGTGGGGTGTTGGGGGCAATTTGAGACATTTTGGGATGTTGGAGGCAAGTTGAGACATATTGTGGTGTTGTGGGCACTGTGAGAAATTTTTGAAAACTTTGGGGCGACCTGAGACAAAAGTTTCAAAAACATGTTGTATGAAGTTTTCGAGGTTGTGGGTACCATTTGGTAGCAGACTGTCACACTGCCCCTTTGACCTTCGCAAGGTCATAATGTCTGACCAAGGTCACTGGGGGTGTCAAAATAGGGCCCAATGAAGTTGTTGCAGTATTGGGTTTCATTTGGTAGTAAAGTCTTACTCTGCCCCATCATGACCTTGTTAAGGTCATCTCATAACTTTTGACCTGAGAGTCACAGAATAATTTTGATCCTTGTTTTAAAATGCCCTAGTAAGTACCTTTCCAACGATACTGCAATTGATGGGGGTTACAATTGACATAATTGTGACCTTTGAACCCATCCCATACGAGGTGTGACCAAATTAGCCCATCTACGAACTCCAAGAGTATCCAAAAATCGAAATCCGAAAACAGAATGTCAAAAATACAAACCGGTCGAGAATCACGGACAGCCAGCCAGCATGACAGTGCATTCACATAAACGCTTCGCTACGCAACCCTTGATAAAATGTTACAAAGGGCTATAGATTCAGATATGTGTTGAAGTAACTAATAGAGCCCCGTGTTACATTAAGAAAAACTACCATACCATAATGCATCCGTTGTATAGGATGCCCGCACGCTATTACAAGTTTTACGGTGTATATTGAAGTCAGTAAGATAAAACGATGCATGAGATTGCGAGTAATTCAATTAACCATGTTTCAGGGTTGAACTCCCCTTCTGAAAATTCTACATGTCACATTTTGCAATTAAAACCTAAATTTCTTAAGCATTTAGCACCAATTTAATTTAATTAAGTATTGCATTATCGATTTATTGAAAAGACGTTCATGCACAAAATCAATTATTTTCAACATAAAGTCACGGTCCATAAGATATAACTTCGGCCATCTTTTGCGTGACGAGTGGGAGGTCGGGGTCGAAAAGGCCGATTTTTTCATGACATCATTAATGGACAGCCCCTAGGATGCTATTAAACTAATTAAACGAAGGAAATTACTCCTCCTCTAAATAACTCCCCCCTGCAAATGAACCTATTGAAAAATAACTCCCCTCCCCTAAATTAATCCCCCCCCCCATTTTTTTCCATTCCTTATAATGAAGCTCAGAAATTAAAAATGTATCTCTGAAGGCTTGATAAAGCAATTGAAACTGTCACTGCAGTGTTTTTATGCGTTGTTTTTTTCTGTTTTTTAATTCAATAAAATTCATGCAGAATTTCATCGGAATTTTCAGTTCAGGCAGTATCAATATTAAATTTTAAAGTTAATGGAAATGAAAAGGATACTCAGTTTTACATTGGCTGAGGCTGAAGCATTCTTTACTTAAACTGGAAAAAGGAAGATGAATTATTAATGTTTTTTATTCCATTTAGATGAATTATGATTTTCTAGGCGGATTTAAATTTATGTATACCCGATAACTGTTTGCACAATTTCAAACAAATTAAATCACAATTTGTAGACGTTTTCCTCCTAACATTTTCCTTTATTTTTCTTTAATTTATTAGCTATCCTAGACGTCAATCAATTTCACCTTTTCTAGGCATCTATAGGCCTATAGGATATTGACTAGCAGGCAATATCAATAAAGTAGAGAAATAAAATTAAGTAAAATTTTAAGGCAGACGCCACCCGGATAATTAATTTTTTCTAATTGAAAGAAAGTTTTTAGGTTCTACTCTACGAATTCCGGATAACTTAAGTTTGAAATTGTGCAATCAGTTTATTTGGTCTTCATAGTCTAAATCCGGCTAGAAAATAAAAAAAACCAGTGTATAATATATATTAAATTTAATGCCAAACATTTATAATTCTAATTCATCGAGTTCAAGCATAAAAATGATCAATTTATGCAAATAAATTTGAGTTTTATTCCAAATTTAATTTTAAAAAGAGCTTTTGCAATAAACCCATGAAGTTATTATTAGCAAAAAAATTGTTATCTTTAAAAGAATCCTGAAAAATCGAGAATTATTTTAGGTTGGACTATAACTACCCCCCCCCCTCCCTCGGTATAACTCCCTCCTGCAAATGAGACCATTGAAAATTAACTCCCCCGGGGGAGTAATTTCCGGAAATACGGCAAGCCCACATTTCCATGTGTGCTTTCCTTGTTAAAACAGTACACATTCAATTTTGTCGAAGCAGTTGAGCATGAAAAGTCATTCGTGTGTATGTATACAGAAAATAAAAAGTGTGTATCGATTAGTTATTAGTCCCTTTGTCCTTCCTTATATATATATATCGATTTAGTCAATTAATAATTAACGTTAGGATTATATAAAGGGGTGTGGATTTTAACCGGCTACCGGTTAGAAAGTAAAGTTTACTAGCAGACTGGGCGAGTGGTTAGTTGGATAAGATGTATCATCTACGGTAAAAGTTTTATTTTTGAATAAATAAATGCAACTTATCAACAACTGCAAGTCTCTTCTACCGAAACCACACAACTTTGAATAAAAAAAAATTTCATCTCGGAGAATGCAATTTACAATTTTGCTGTAAAATAGTCTAGCCCTACAAAACATACAGTTAAGAATTAAGATAATGAAAGCTGCTTAACTTTAACCTTAATTTCTCATCACACACTAAAAGAACTCTTGTAAATAACTCGAATAAAATAGATTTCATACCAATTATTGTAATAACAAGTTATCCTCTCTATTCACGTCAAGAAATAGGTACTTCATTATTAATTTGTGCTTGTGCTCTCCACAAGAAAATACACTAGCGTTTCATAGTCACAAAAAACAAAGAATTGTCTCCATAACGATTTTTCACAATAAAATTGAGAATAAAATTGAACTGAAATCTCTTGGACTCCAAACGTTTATCGTCCCATCCCGATCAATACTATCAGAGCAAATGAGATCTTCGCAACCTCATCGAATTCTACTGATTGAATTTGCATGTTCACTTAGAATGAGCAGGGAACTGAATGCAATATCATCTTATATTTTAATATTTTAATCCTTAGAACGGCACTCCCCAATTCTACAAATCAGTCATAAAAATTATGTTAGCTTTTAAAAGGAATTCCTACCCAAATCTTTATGGTCCAACAAAGGTTTACCATGCATCTTACCTGTTTCTGAATCCTACACGATAACTTTGCCATTTTTACTCCCAGAAGCGACTTCCCTGTTGCCTATCCCGTAAAAGACCCTACTAGAACTAGCACCCAATCTTCATGACCTAAAGTTTAAAGGAGAAGGACATTTTAATCATACACCACAATCCCTGCCTTCTCTTAATACAATTTAAGACATAATATAACGTTAAAAACCTTAAACTCCGGTGTTTATGCATTCAAGTCCCAAAATCTGATCGTAGAATCTCCCAATCCAGTAGCCAACCTTCGTCTTTCCGGGATGGGATGAAAACTGCGGACAAAACCTCCTTCGTATGACCAAATTAAGAACAAAATAACCATACTAACCCACCCCACCCTTTGAGCTTCTATAACTTTCAAAAAACCCTAAATCCTTCTCTTAACTTACCTAGTAACGAAATAGATGAGACTTCTTGGGGCTGACGAACAGTTTTAAACACCATTTCATCGACATTCTTCCCACAAACCATTCGATAAGGCGAACGTTATCTGTCTCTTTCCCTCACAAGCCGAAATGTAGGGATCCCCCTGAATAAAAGAAGTACACCTTATACAGCCTTTTCTTTAACGTATGCTCTAAATTTAACATTTAACAAAAAATATGAACCTCCATACCAAATCCCGTAGCAATGAGCTTTACCAGCTCAAGATTGACAAGTCAATAGGTCCAATAACCAGCACCTACTCTGGAACGACACCCTTCGCACCACTCCCCCAGCGCCTACTCTGGAACCACACTCTTCGCACCACTCCCCCAGCGCCTACTCTGGAACCACACTCTTCGCACCACTCCTCCAGTCGCACCACTCCTCCAGCGCCTACTCTGGAACCACACTCATCGCACTACTCCCCCAGCGCCTACTCTGGAACCACTCTTCTCACCACTCTCCCAGCGCCTACTCTGGAACCACACCCTTCGCACCACTCCCCCAATATTCTGAAACCCAATATTATTCTCTACACAGCTGCCTTATACATTAGATAACAACAGATAAGATAACATTGCTAACTTACCCATAACAAAACCGTTAAATTTTTTTTCGCCCCTTCAAATCACGTCTCTTACTGAAACAAACAAATAACACCCTTCATTGTAAACGATGTCAAAGAAATCAGGGTCAAATAAATCCCATAGTTCAAAGTTACGCATACATTTACAATTAATAAAATTAATAAAAATACAAAGCATGTAAAGCATGTAAATAAAATAAAAAATTACATACTTATGCACAATTTGTAAATAATAGTTCCAAAACCTCGTAAGAAAAACATCTAGCCACCTTGACTCTTGCTAAAGTTATTAACTAACTTGAGCTTTGAGCTGTTTTTTTTACACATTTCAACAACTTTGACGTAGCCAATTTGACTGACGCCACTTCGACCGGCTCTTTTGTGGGAAGAATGATTTTTTTAACAATTTTAGTTCCGGACCACACCCCCTTTTTGTTGTAAATTGAGAAAACGATTGACAGAGTTGTTGGAGTTTTGGTTCGGAGTAAAAAGATGATTTTTAACCCTTTCCCTCCCAGGAGAACGGAGGATTGTTGGAGGAGAAAAAGTTGTCAGTTCGAAACGGAAGGGAGCACGCGGAGCGGAGAGGAAACGGTCGAGCCCTTCCATTTATTTTCCCCGTTTAATTACCCCCTTCTTTATAATTCCCCCTGTTCCAAATTATAATTCCCCCTGTTCCAAAGTATAATTCCCCTTTCTTACTCAGCCTAACCGTTTTTTTTAATACATAATAATTCCCCCATTGCAAGAGGCTTTTTATGGTCGATCGCGATCCCGCAGGTAAGGAAGCCAAGTTTTTTAAAGCAAGTTTCCATGCAGTTAGATAAATAATGTTTTAAGTTAATTATTTTTATTGTTGTATAACTTTTTTCAGCTTTAAAAGCTTTTTTTATATTCTCTAGTCTAGAAATGGTAGAACTCTGGAATATGAGCGTGTAAAACAGGCATTTCCTTTATTATTTTTGAACTTTTAATTAAAAACTATGGCTAGAGTACTTTTACTTTTTTCCTTTTATATTACAAAAGCTCTCAACACTTATTGGGAGATTTTACATGTCTTCATTTCTTCACTTAATTTCCCGATTTAATTCCTCCCCCGGAATAATTCCCCCTCCAGTTTAATTCCCCCCTACCTTCCTATACTAAAAGTTCTATCTTGTACACATAGTTGGTAGAATTTCTAATTTTTCCTTTGAAATAATATACTAATAATAAATCATATTTAAAACGAGCCCTCCGGCAAAGCCCTGAAATAGCATTTAAGGATAGGAAGGGATGGGGATGGGCGGGGATTGCTTAACATGTAAAGGATAGGGAATATCGGGAATTCCAGGGGGTACATTATAAATCTAGGGGTACAAATGTACCCTCGTACCCCCATTGGTTGCGCCAATGTCGTTTTACCATTTTCATACATCCCTTAGAACACGATAACGTTACAGAAAATATGAAGAGTTTCTATAAGGAGTTTTAGTCTCATTTTTATAATAATGCCTGCTCTGCTAATTCTAACCATTCGTAAGGATGGGGTTTTTAGACTATAATAGTCATTTTAGGGTATTTTATACAGAAATGGTGGTATTTTAGAGTACCTTATTGTCTCGAATAGTGGCCCCTCTCGAATAGTAGCCCTTATTTACTATTAATTACCCCATACGCTTAGACCCCAAAAAACTGAAAATTAATAAGTAGCCCGGGCCTCTACTCGAGAAAATACGGTAGATGATTGGGGTTAAACAACAATGATGTAGGTGGTTGATGACCTGCAATTATCTGTGAGAGCTTTTCTAAATAATGCACAACGGTTTTTTTTAATAATGCTCCTGCAGAAGTTTGCATTCTATAATGGGCAGAAAGCCTAGTAATTTCTTCCCTGATTGATTATACAGAGAATGAACTAACTACACGCCTTACTTTTTTTGAGATTGGTGTAATTGAAAAAACGGGTGTAAAAACTGTATTTCCGGAAATAATCCCAGGGAAATTATAATTTACAAGGAGAAAGTAAAAAAAAAATTAACCTGAAGCAAATTTTAACATAGAAAGGTAGTTATAATTATGTGGAGGGGGGAATTATTTCCGGAAATACGGTACATAGGGTTAAGAGGACATATAATTCCACCATATAACATACCTGAAGGGTAGTCATATAAACCTCGCAAACCGGGCACTTGCAGGTCACCCAAGGCCCCCTCCCCCACCAGGGGTACTGTAAAGGTTTGGACTGCATGTCCGACCTTCATCGGGTTAAAAAGTTGCATTAGTTGCATTCATTCTTCAGATTTGTGTGTGTATTTTAGCAAGTCCTCGTCATTCCCATCGATTGACGCATGCGAGAAGGGGGGACCAGGGCTCCCTTATTTGAGGTCTGATCTGCAGGTTGACTTTGCCAAGAGTTGGAGAAATGTGTCATTCATCCACTAACTCTCGGACTCAGCACACTTCCCTAGTCTAGCCTCTCTCCATCCCGTCTCACGTGCTCACCAAAGCCTTATCTCCTAATCCCCATGGCAACTAGCCCCCCTTTGTTGAAACACAAAAAGCCCTACCACACCCCCGGCCTAACAAGATAAAGGAAAGTACCCCCCCCCCCTATCTTTGTTATACTATTTCGGAGATAACATTTCAACTTGCCCCTTGAGTGAAAAATACCCTAATACACACAACATCTCGTTACTTATTCCCCAGGAGTACTTACCTAAGGTGAAAAACGGGCTAATTACAACGCTAAAAAATAACGTTATTAAAAAAATAATGAGGTCGACAAAGACTGGGTAGTTATACAGAATCAAATACAGTTTGAAAAAAAAAGAGAAAAAGGGTACAAGACATTTCCAAAGGAAGGTGTTTCTTTTTGGAGGATTTAGCCCTAATGTTCCCACCGACTCTAATTTGTTTCGAGTCCGGTTTATAAATGCGACTTTAATTTTGAAGGGAAGGAAACTTTAGAGAAAGGTGTGAGAGTTATGGAGATGGGTGATAAAGTACAAAGATCCCCGTCAAGTTGCGGTGGTTGTGGTTTCAATAACTTTATAAGTCGGTGGTGAAAGTTTTTTTATTAAGGATTTTGTTCTTTCTAGTCGGCAAGTATTGAAGAAAGTACCATGGTGCAATATAATACGGTACGGTACTAATATGCTATGCTGTAGTTGTTCAATGTTAGAAAAAACAAACGACGCTGCAAGATGCAGAAAGCCTAAAAGGGATGCAATTAGTGTTGATCATTGAGTAAAGTCTACAGCGTTACTAACTAGTCATAAAAATAGTCTGCGTAATATTATAAGATCCTTGGAGAAAAATAAATATGCAGTTTTAATACATTTTAGTTATGATTGGATATTGGGACTGGTAGACTGAGTGCGTTTTATTCTAGTTGAACTAACTCGATAGTTGTTTTAACAAGATTTTCTTTAGGTAAAAGTACACAGAACTAGTCATGGGAAGTAAAACTACGAACGTATTTCTGATCAGTTGACATTCGGTGTTAATGAAAATTTGTTCTTTGGACAGAGAGAAAGCAGTGTAAGATATACTCTTGAGCATGTGGATCCTGACACTAGTTCCCGTACAACTTTGTGCATTTATCCTGTGTTCATATACTTAAAAGTAGATCTTTGTGAATGTTTGGTTAAGGATTGGATTCATGAATGACTTTAGGATTTAGTGGTAAAAAGTGGTGGTGATTGTGGTGTTGGAGAAAAAGCACGTGTGTGACATGATCAAGGGACACTTTTGTCAAAAAGGTGTGGATGAAGAGAAGGGCCCAAGTGCCACTTGGATAAGTCAATCTGCCCCCGGATCTTTTTGCAACAACTGTGGAGGTGGGGAAGGTTCCTTCATTTTGCATGCATTTCACTTGCCGTATTTCAGGGAATAACTACCACCGGAATAACTCCCCCCTGGAAAAATTCCCCCTATCCTTTCCATGTTGAAAATTAACAGTCGCTTTATCTTTCTCATGTTAAACGTTTTCTCAATTTTTGCTTCGAAATAATAACTCCGCAGGGGAGTAATTCTCGGAAATACGGTATTCCAAGAGGGAGTAGAGCGTTTGCTGGATTTTGCAAAAGTCTTCTACAATTTTGACTCGCCAGCTTTTTATTGCAGGAACTGCACCGCTTTTTATGCTTTTTTATGCTGTTTGTGATTTTTAACGGGCACTGGCTTTCAGGTACACGCTTTGGTGGTTTTTATAAATATAACTGAGGCTAAATCGCTAAATGTTTTGCATCCATCACGTACGTGTAGTGGTAGATATTTGGGCAGGCGAGAGGTATACCGGTGGTTATTTCTCTTTTCAATTCCTCTTCAGACTTTTAAAAATAATTTATAAGGTTGAAAGATAGAAAATACTTAAAAACTGTAAGGTAATATATTTCAATCTGTGGTATTAATTCAGGGGTGTTACCTTAAGAAAAAGGATATAATTTGTAGGCTATCTTAAAAAAGATGAGGTACGGTATTTCCCGTTTTAATTCCCCTGGGGCTTTATTATTTCGAAGGAAAAATTAGAAATTATATTAACATGGACAATAAAAGGCAAATTCTAATTTTAACATGGAAAGGTAGGGGGAATTAAACTTAGGGGGTAGGGGGGAGTTACTCCGGGGAGGAATTATAATGGGAAATACTACTAATGTAATGAATAGCTAGTACTGTACTTCAATTCTTTGACAGTGTTGATTAAGCAGTAGGCTATCATTTACGTGCTAAACAGGGTATCTCTCTCGTGTTAAACATGCTTCACACCATCAATTTTTGATACACAAGCTGCGACCTATTGTCTAGGAATTAGGATCTTTCTATCCCGTAGATTTTATTTTTATTCCTCCTCCCAATAAAAACATGCATGAAAAATAGGGTTTAAAAATAAAGCTTTGGAGGAATTGAAACGGAAACTGGTCCTGTAATCGGACACTGGATCATTAGTTGTGTAGTGGAGTTTAGGGACTCAGGATTTCATGTTAAAGAAGGTTGAATTAGGATATTCATCCACACGAGTTAAAAGTGCGTAGAACAGACTTTTTTCTTTTTGCCTTCAGCTCAATTTAGAGTCCTTTAACTTTCTTTCCCTCCTATATTCTACAGAATTATACTCGTTTCTCATGATAGTAGTAGCAGCAGTAGTTGCAATAAAACAGTAGTAGTAGTATCAAGAATAGTAGTGGTAGTAGTAGTAGAGTATTAGTAGTATTACTAGTAGTATTAGTAGTAGTATTAGCAGTAGTAGCAATAGTAGAGTAGTAGTAGTAGTAGTAGTATTAGCAGTAGTAGCAATAGTAGAGTAGTAGTAGTAGTAGTATTAGCAGTAGTAGCAATAGTAGAGTAGTAGTAGTAGTAGTAGTAGTAGTAGTAGTAGTAGTAGAGTATTAGTAGTGGTGGTAGTAGTAGTAGTGAGAGTAGTGATAGTAGTTGGATGTTTTTATATTTTTCTCCAATGTTTCTTGATGTTTAAAGAAAGGGTTAAGAGGTGGTGGAGTTGGCATAGCTTTATGGCTGGTAAAGGACGGAGATGAAAGGAGCCAGTTGATAAGATATACCTTTCGTCGAGCCCTTCGTATCCTTATTCTAGAGCTTATACATTCATCTCTCTTTGTTTGGTGGTGGTGGTAGCTGGAGGAGTTGTAGTAGTAAGAGTAGTAATACCTAGAAATGAACCAACTCCACGTGTTTTTTGTCAGAAGGGTTTCATTCATGAACTTTTTACTCGTTGAATCCACTCTCGTTCCTTCAGCATGGCAGCAAAGCCCTGGAGAAAGTAGGACTTGGAATATACATTTCCTTTTACTTTACTCACTCAGACTCAATCTCAAAAACAACAAGCTAAGCAGTTCCTCTTCGTTTTAATATGTGGCTTCATTATCCCTAGGTTAAAGTTACCCACTAAATTTATACTTTGCATGTCTAAATTATCCATTAATTAATTTTAACAACTATTAAGAGTATATCACCTTGGCTGATAGGTTCGGTTGATAATCATAATAAACCTGAGGACTATCACAAGAAGATGCAATAAGTGCCACTATCCCATTTTTATAAACGAATAGTTTAATGAAATGAAAGTTTAGGCAACTTCCTCTCTAGTTCGGAGGAATATTAGGGTTGTGTAAATAAATAAATCAGCTTTAAACACTTTAAGTTTCACTTGAGACGTCAATAAAACTTTATATACAGCAAAATATATCAATCAATGAAGCTACCGCGTGATTTTTGTAAATATATTTTATGATTAATATCCCTTTTATTCTATATTTACATCCTTTCTACAGTACTCTAAATCCTCGCCCATATTGTGCGCTTTATACATGATGAAAAACATATTTTGAAGTATCTTCAACATGGGAGAGATACACATTTTAACATGTAAAGGATAGGCGTGCGGCATACTTAACGAGGTCATCTTATGAGCCAGGATTTAGGGTAATCGCGAGCTACATACACGCACAACTTCGGCTTGCATATGGAAGTGGAAATCCAAGTTTGTCTCTCGGTTTAATTTAAGGGGAGCCAAAGCTTCCCCTGCTGCCACTATTTTTCTACTCAAAATGCTCAGAGTTTTCTGGTAGGGGAATTGTTTTCTGGTTAGCAGAGAGCAGAGTTTTGCTGGTATTAAGCAGAAGAGGTAGGTAGATATCGTGGAGAGAAGGTGTTGTTGGACAAGATTGATTACAATATCGATCTGCAGCAGGAAGACTGACACATTCACGTGGATCAATAGATCCTACGCAGGAGTTGCATCCATTCTCGATCGATACAAGATCATCTCACTCTCACTATACGTACTCAATTTATTTTTAAACCAACCAGTCCACCTTCTACTTTTCCTTTTACCAAAAAAAACATGCGGTTCATTCCTATAATGAAACTAATAATAATTAAAATAGCTGTTGGCATCCTGAAGTAAACTGGATGGATGTGTTAAGTAACTCTATCGGGGATAAGGACTTGGGGCAATTAACTTTGTCAAAGGGTACAAAATGGGACATACAAGTTATGAGATCTTATGATGCATGCGTGGGTTTGCAATAAATATCTGCCTTTCCGATCATTTATTCCGTGCGTTTTATCCCGAATTTGTTTATCGTTAGGAAAAGTGGATAAATTGGTATGGGATATTATCTTTTAATTTTAGAATATAATGATAATAATATTTATTACATGTTCTGAATAATTTTATAGGGCTTGGCAAAAGTTAACAGACACTGACATTTAGTATTTCGATAGCACGACGGCTGTAGGTTTGTTGGTTTTAGATTATGATGCATAGGAATAAAATGAGACTTTGGAAGATTAAAGGTTTTGACTTTAACAAAAAAAGGAGAATTTATATTCATCTGAGTGAAAGTTTGTTGGAGGGATTTATCTCCTATTTGCATTTCAAATACGGAGACTTTAGGAAAAAGTGAGGAAGGAAGTGAGGTTTAGGGAAGAGGTAGAAGGGTTAAGGGATGAATTAAAATTGGAAATACCCTACATTGTTGTTGAATTTACTGGACTGGAATTATAGGTGGTAAAAACGGACTTGAGCCTGAGCCATTTAGAGATATTGAGATACTTGAAAAAAAAGTTGTATGAGAAATCAAAGCTTTATCATAATCAAAATCCTGATGTTATACTGAGTGAAATTAGGAGAAGGACATGAGAAATATCATCAAATATTAATAACTAACCCTCTCACCGTATGCGGTTTCTCAAAAGTAAAGTTTATCTTAAAATTGTAAGTATAAACGAGTAATTCTTGGGGATAAATGTGAATATAAGTGGTCTTAGGTTTAAAAAAAACAAAATAAATGGTTAAAGTATTTGATCCAACGTTCGACAAATGAAGCGGTTTATATATTTAATATTCGAGTGAAAGAACTTGCATTTATTTCCCGTTACTTTCTTTTCTACTTGTACCTAGGAAAAAACTTTAGCTGGCAGCTTATCGACAACAACCTTGCTACAAGTTAGGCTAACAATCTAGGATATATTAAAGGTGACAGTTGATTTTGTGCCTTAACGGAGCTTTATGCTTTGTGGTCCCGGTGTGTGGCTCATGCTCCATTTTACAAGAAAAGGGTGATTTGGTTAGACTCTTTTTTAACTCCAAACTTTCTTTTCTCTTCGTTCCTACATTATATCCTTCTAAGCTAGGGATACTTTACACTTTTTACAGCACTTTGCCCAGTTAAAAGAAATTAAGGTGGAGTAGTCACAGTCGTAGTAGCACTAACAATAGTTGTGAAGTTAGCAGCAGTAAAAGTAGAAGTAGAAGTAGTAGTAGTAGTATTAGGAATAGAAGTAGTAGTAGTAGAAGTAGTAGTAGTAGTAGTAGTAAAAGTAGTAGTAGAAAAGTAGAAGTAGTAGTAGTAGTAGTAAAAGTAGTAGTAGAAAAGTAGAAGTAGTAGTAGTAGTAGTAAAAGTAGTAGTAGAAAAGTAGAAGTAGTCAGGACTCCCTTTTATTTCTACAAGTACCAACTAAAGACAGAGTAAAAAGTATTAAGAAAATGTGGCCTGTAGTGTATGTAGATGTGTGTTCTTAGGTTTGATAAATCAGGGTAAATTTCTATTGATCATGCGACTTCAAGACTTTTTCTACGACTTCCTCGCACAGTTCCAAAGTATAAAACTATAAGAAAGGACGTTTTGAAGGGATAGTGAAGTAAACCTGTCTTCCTGCCGTTCAACCCATACCTAGTCCTATTACTACGACTACTACTACCATAAGAACTACTCTCTATCTATACTTTTTACAGGTTTTTTGTGCTAGAAATGTCTTCTTTCTCCGCTCAATTTACCCACCTACCCACCTATACTTACATGAATATACGACGGATACATAAAATGAATCTTGCTGAGAAATACTCTACAATTTTATTCCTTTCTCCTGCACGATAAAAACGGTTTTAAGTTCTGAAACTTTTAAGTAGCAAGCCGAAAATATGGGCTACACTTATTTAAGAGACGCTATTATATTCTTAACTAATGCATGAACCTGGCTTGAAGAGAAATGCTAGCAGGGACAGCACTAAGAGAGTGTTGTTTTAAAAAATGTTTTACTTTTGCATTAAATTTGAAGCATTAACTCACTCGCTTCCCTTCCCACCGACTTTTAGTTTAGAGAGATAGAGTTTGAGTGATATTATGGCGATTTTTAGCTAAAGTGCTTCAAGTGAAAGATTAGTTCGGGCTGAACGCTGTTGATGTTGATGGAAGTGCCAGGAGGGAGAGGTTTAGCGGAATTTAACTTGTAGACGCAGACAAAGTTGAATAACAAAAGGCTAAAGAGGTTTCCCTGTTTTGAATATTATACACACATATTTATATTGAACCTTTTTATGAAAAAAAAGTTTACAGCTTCTTGGGGACTGAGAAAGTTAAAAAACAAGAAAAGTATCCATCCTCAAGTCAAGTGTGTGTGGGAGGTGGAGGCTTCAAAGCTTTAGTAGCTGTTTACAAACCAAATTTAATTAAAGGCAAGAAATAGATTTTTACATTGGCAAAGATCAGGAAAGACTGTGAACAGTATTTATATAAAATAACGAGTTATAAAACAACTTCAGGCAGAATATCATCTACCCAATTTTACCTTCTCAACAACAATAATTCCCTAGGGGAATTAAAACCGGAAATACGGTTTCTTCCTAGGGGTTTAAAATATTATAGATAATGTGAATCAAAATCCACTGTTTGGAATCCATGTTTTTTGGCGTATAGGAAGGAAGGGCAACAGACTTAGTATGATTTTACTAACGGTACGGGCCATTCTGCCCTGCAAAGTTGGATTCAAATCACTTTTCTTAAAAGTTTATGTAAAAACTCAAGTCCCTTTCTTCGGTACATATCAGTGTTAATGAATTACACTACTACTACTGCTACACTACTACTACTGCTACTACTACTACTACTACTACTACTACTACCGCTACTACTGCTGCTACTACTACCACCACCACTAACTTTACTAACTACGATTACTTAGCTCTGATCTGACATAACTGTTTGTCTACATTCTGACTGACCGCATGAGTAAGGAAGCTGTAAGTGTGTATTCTGGTTGTGAGCAGTTCATTAAAATGCACGAAGGACAGGCTCATTAGTAAGGGGTTTGTGTGTATCAAAAAAAATTCAAATCGGATTTTATTTTCAAAGGTGTGAATAATCCAATTTAAAAAAAGACTGAGGCTGTTGAAGCCTTTCAAAGTCTTGTTGGAGAGAGACATACAGAAAAGTTCTGTAGAACACTTTATGACACTTTGTATTACAACAGCGTATCTATGTTTAACAAGGAACAAACCAAAACTAGCTGGTCTAAACTTTTTTGTTGTTAAAAATTAACGAAACCTTTCAATGTAGTTGACCACCATATTATATTACGTATTTATGAAACATCAGGGTTGACCGAATGTATACACTATGATGAGGACAAGGTAGAAATCTGTTGCTACACTTATCGATTTGTAGGTAGCTCAGACCAGTTTTCAACTACTATATTTATTTTGTATCCATTTCCATCTAACATATAATTTAAGTCATACCATAATTTAGCAACCAGAGCCCCGGCCACTATTAAACTGTAGGGACTTTGAATATATGAAAACAATAGGGAACTTCCGAAAAAAGCATAAGCGGGATACAATATTTTGGGAATGTAGTAGATTTTTAGCTTTGGAATATAAGAAATAGCCAAAAAGTCAAACAGACGCAAGCGAAAGGGGCTAAAAGCAGTAATAACTGTGGGAGAGTTTTGAAACAGGTTTGAGGTAGAAATGAGGGTTTTCTGGCCTCGTAAATGATGTTTTTTTTTAAATGAGATGAGGGAATGTTTGTTGAGACTAGACGGGTGTGATCTCCAGACGTTGGCAGAACAGAGACTTGTGTGGACGCTAAAACTGTATAATTATTAGATTGTGGGTGAGCAAGAAATTCAAGGAAAAATCAATTGGCTCTTTTCATTTCGATTGGCAAAATGACAAACAATTTTATGAGATTTTGTGGCGCATGTCTCGGTCGGACTCCCCTCGCTGCTCTCTCTTTCTCGTTACTTTCATTATAAGTTTAAGCTTGGATTCTGGGTCTTTCTGCCACTCAATCTCATCACCAGAACCTGCTTATAACAACGAAATTAACCCAGCGAACCCAAAACTAGAGAAAGCAGCAGTGAACAAACCCATCCAAATCATCTACCAAGCTTGAGAGCTAGATAAAGTACAAAATCCAGGATACTACTACTACCGCTACTACTACTACCGCTACTACTACTACTACTACTACTACTACTACTACTACTACCACCACCACTACTACTACAACCATTCTTGAACTTGTACAACAAAATTAAAATTCTGAGTATTTTTTTAAATTATGGATACATTTGGTTGATGTTATAGGTGATGGCCTGAAGAGCATTTAATAAACTTACTTACTACTACCAACTACTAACTACTGCTACTATTATAAAGCTACTACTACTACTACTACTACTACTACTACTACTACTACTACTACTACTGATGCATAACAAAAAGCCCTTTTTCTTTTAATAGCGAAGGCTCTTATGGATACAAAGATGCACATTAAATGCTTTCTTTACTAACCTCGGTAAATTGCCATAGCTACATCTATAAAAATTGCCCCTAGTACTAATAGCTCAGCATTTTGAACCATCTTTAGTCATTAGAAGAGAGCATTCAATAATGTTTAACTTGGAGCTTTGTATGATCGAATTAATGCTAGAATCATAATTCATTTATTGAATTACGTCAGCAACCCTAATTTCGCTGGAAATAGATATGCTTTTCTCCAGATGCAAAGGACGGTACAAGTGAAGGGAAGATCCTGGCTACAAGAAAGGAGTGTTTATGTAAGGGAATAAGTATCATCGCATACAGCATTAAACTTGATCTTTTTAAAACTTCAATCATTTTAAAAATCAAAACCAACCCGACCGACGTTCTTCAAGGAAGCCTTGGATAGGCGACTTGTAGCCAAGGAGGAATAAATCCCCCATAAATAAACCTCCAAGTCAGCCTCCTTGTAAGTCGCAATTAGCAACGATTTTTTAAAAAACCCATGCAACTTCTCCAACCATACATGCCAGTAGTTGTTGGACTTATGGTATTTAAACAATAAATGTCAAAAGCTCTCTTTTTAAAAGCTCCTTAAAAGGATTTACTTTAGCGAGTAAAGTAAAACTGGAGCTTTTCCTTCTGAGGAAGCATACTATAGGTATATTCTAGTAGATGATAGAGAACAATAACACTTGGAGACAAAACCAAGCCCCTATCCACCTGGAACTATCGATTCTCACCAGATACTAGTATAAAACGCATAAACTTAGCTAAACCTTGTATAAAGTAGGACCAAGATAATTTAACTTGGAGAAAGAAGAAGCTGATTAGTGAAGAAGGAGGAGGCTTAAATGCCCTCTGTTTAATTAGCATGCGCCTTTTCTTAATCATTATTACCAACAACCCAGTACAACCTGGGCTCCTATAATAAAACAGATAACCAACACTATGTACACATCAGAGCTAATAATCCTGACGTTTCTCGGCCCCTTTTATGCATACAATAATAGCTACCCGCTTACTACTAAATACCCGGTACAAACTACAGTTTTGACTTTGTTAAACTTAAAGTACAGCTCGCAAAGGGATATTATTCTAAAGGCCTACATGCGTGTAAATGCTGGTGTTATCTACACAGCTTACGAAGCAGATAATTATTACTGGCTTTAATCTATTTTGTATTTTGTAATGGAAAACCTGAGCTGGAATCTTAGACAGTGGATCAATTTGTTTTACTTTCCGCGTTGCTAACTTTCCTACCCATTTTAATGCTATAGACCTTGAGTTTTCTCTACGCTGCTAGTTTTTATAAGCTTACAACTAACAGAAAAGTGTAGCCATTTGGTTAGTTTGTCTCTTGTCAAAAGTTTGTAGAGGAAGACGGTAAAAGTAGGTGGTAGAGTGAATAAGATTGTGATGGGCCAATTCCCTATCCCTTCATGACTTTAATGCAATCTCGTCCTGTTGGCTTCATATATTATCAATCACACCAGAAGAGCTGCTTTGTGTTTTACTTTATCTTTGTTTTTTTTTTGCAATCGAAAGTTAAACCTTTGTCTTGTGCCTTTTGCATGGATTTAGATAGTTTTTGTCGTTTTGCTTTTTCATGCTGGGAGTACGTGGTGGATGTGGTTTGGATGTTGGATAGGATGATATTTTATGATGTTATATGTGTGTTATGTTTTGCAGGGCAAGTTAACTTTCTCCCCATCCCGACCTTATGTTGGGTCAGGGATGATCAGAGTTAATGTTGGTGTGTGATATTGGCGATGGCAACCACCGCAACACTGAATGGCGGGCCAACAGGCGGGCTCCATGCTACACCAAGCTTAATACATTCTGAACCCCCTCCCCAAGAAGAATCCGGTCCTGTGGACAGTAACAGTAGTTTCGAAAGTGGTCAGGATGAGCAGGACCAGCGAACCGGCACTGAACCCGGGGATTGGACCCGACGACCCCCCTCCTCCTCCTACTTTATGGAGGTTAAAGAGAACTCTAAAAAGCGGAGAAAGCAGTCCCGACCCGTCCGAATCCCCGCCTCGGAACTACTGGATGGCCCTTTGCCCCCTGTTCCCACGGGTGGGGCGGGTGACAAGTCGTCCGAGATCCCTTCAGGAGTACTCCGACCTCATCACCAAGTTCCTCTAAACCTCTCCTCCTCAAGGAATGAAAGTTCCTCCTCGTCTGGAGATGAAGAAGCGATCAGTTGCTCAGTCCAGACGAACAACTGGTCGACTGACCATGACAAGACTGACCTTCTTGCAGGACAAGGGACCAAAGACCCGTCTCAAGCACAGAATGTGAACGAGCTCCCTCCGTCTTTCTCCCCGGGATTGTTCCCCCTCTCCACTTCCAGTCCCTTCAGTTCTCTATTCCCTGGGAACCTTAGCATGTTTTCTCAACAACAACAGCATCAGCAGCATCATCATCAGCAAAATCCTCAACAAGCCAGAACTCCAACTTCCTCCAATTCCTCCGTAGGGTCAAACAGTCAACCCGGGGTCACTCCCCAAAACCTACCACCCCACAGGATATTCAATCCAGAGGCCTACTGTGACCTGTGCAACAAAGAATTCTGTAACAAATACTTCCTCAAGACGCATAAGGCCAACAAGCACGGAGTTTATTCGGATATCTGCTCCCCTAGTTTGAGCCAAGTTACCACTATGGCTTCCACGAGCAGTTCCTTCCTGATTGGGGGGACGCCTATCCTATCTTCCGGGGGGAGTGCCCCTGGGCAACAGGCTTCCTCAGCTGCAGCAGCTCTGAGCCCTTCTACAGTTAAAGAACCCCCGTTTTCCCTAGCGTTCTCTATGGATAAAGGGTCCCTGCAGCAGCAGCCGCCGCATCTGCATCAACAGCAGAGGGAATCCTTCTGCGAACTCTGTCAGAAGGAGTTTTGCAACAAGTATTTCCTCAAAAGACACAAAGCCAAAATCCACGGGATAGCCACAGCAGCAGAGGGATCCTCGGGGAGTGGGAGGAGTAGCTCTAATAGTAATCCGGGAAAGCGATCTTCCAACGGAGACAAGCGAAACGAAGGGCTGTCAGCCCACACACTACTCGGACTGGAGTCTCTGGGCCTTGAGCTCGTGAGTAAGCACTTGGGAGAGGAGGCCAGTGAGGAACGGGAAGAGGGGGAGGTCAATCGTCCCATCCAGCATGAGTCTCTAGGTCTCAAATCCAAGTCTCCCGAAGGCCAAAGTTGTGAGGGAGAGGTTGGTGACAACTTTAAAATGTCTTCCCTAGAACGAAAACTACCTCAAGATGGGACAAACTCTTGTCAATTTTGCTTCCGAGAATTTAATTCCAAACAAGCTCTCTGTACCCACCTAATGAAGAAGCACAGGCTGCTCATCCCCACAACCTTCCCGTTTATTCTTCCATTCCCATCCTTGTTCGACGAGCAGGCTGACCCTAGCCAGGTGGGGATTGTTGATAATAATATTGGGAACGTGGGAGGTGGAGAGACAGACTTTGAATGCAACTTGTGCAATCGTTCCTTCCAAACCGTGTATCTTTTGCGGATGCACAAATCCTACTTCCATCCAGACTCTGAGGAAGCCACTAATCCGACTACGAGTAAGTTTTTCTCTGAAGCTATTCTAGCCGCTGCTGAAAAAAACAAACCCTCGGCCGAACAAGATGAGTGTGGGGGATTTAACTCTGAACATGAGTCGGGAAGTGGTAAGGTTTCTCCCTCCGAGGAGCCGGGTAGTAAGCCAGGTCAAAGGTCAAAGGGTGGACTGTCATCGGCAGAGATTGAAGGTCGTGGAGAAGCTACCTCGGATTCTGATGACTTGAGGAGACTCCAAACAATGATTATGGAACTGAATAGAGTATCTTCAGCCGGAGCGGCTTGGAGCCCCCCACTTGACCCTTCCAACCTCCCACCCGGGACCTCCTCCTCTACTCATTGCCACATTTGTAACAAAGAGTTTTACTCCAGTTACTTTCTCCAGCAGCATATCCAACACTTTCATAGTTCGTCTAATGGGCGTGTTGGGGAGAGTATTAGGATAAAAAGTGAGTCTCCGAGTGGAGAACACTTGTTGGCATCCACACGTGTAAAAACGGAACCCCTTCTGCCCTCAGAGCTTACCGGCAGTGGCAAGAAATCCTGTGAGCTTGGCGTATTAAATATTTCACAAGGAACGCTAAAAGAACGGCTACTTCACCCTGATAGTTTCCCTCAATCGGATGGTCCTAATTCCACCTTTTTGACACCAGGACCAAAGGGAGGGGGGCCAAAGTCTGAATCCGGATCTGGAAAACGACCAAGTCCATCTCTAAGTCGGAGCTACTGTACGATTTGCCATAAAGAACTTTGCAACAAGTACTTTATGCGGACTCACATGTTGAAGATGCATGGGATAAGTATAGAGTCGAGTACAGGACTTGGGGGAGTTACTTGCGATATTTGTAACAAGGAACTCTGTTCCAAGTACTTTTTGAAAGTACATAAGCAAAACACCCACGGGATTGTTGAAGAGGGTCCATCCCCACCGAATTCTAGTACTCCAGGTCCAATCGTAACCTCTGCGAACTTCCCTCTTATGAGCACAGCCTCTCTTACAGGTCTCAATTTAAGTACCACGAATAATAACTCACCCTCAGGAATGATTAACGAGGGAGGAAGTAATCAATTATCCCCGATTATTTCATCCGGAGAAAAAGAACCTGGAGGAGATCTCCAGGCCAGGTATTTTTGTCACTATTCCGAAGTCTGCCCATTTTGTGGGAGAAGATTTCGGAGTGCAAAATGGCTTAAATCTCATCTCCAATCCGACCACGGGGAGGAGGGTCGTGAGCGTTGGAAAAGTATTGAGAAGACGCTTAATCGACGTCAGCAACAGCATAATAAAGGGGGCTCATCCTCTACAAAAAGTAACTCCCCATCATCGGGTGGAAAGTGTGCAAGTGGGGGAAAGACCACACCCCTTTCCAAGTATCGAGAAGGGAACAAGTGCGCTTTCTGTTCCTTTTCAAACGGGGATATCGAGATGATGAAGGCTCACCTTGTGAAAGAGCATTCCAACCAGTTGTCCAGAAGTACCATGTTTGGGGACAACTTTACCCCGGAGGGTCAAAACCAACTTTTACTAGACCCACTCAGTCTCCTGCTCCAGAAAATGGAAGGGGGCTCTAACAAGCTGTACAGATGTACTTATTGTCCCTTCACGACCTCAATCCTGGTCTATTTGTATGCCCACGAGAGAACACACACCGGACTGGGGACCTCTAATGCTCCACACCCCCACGGAGGGGCCGAAGGTTCCACTTTTCAGTGCCCCATGTGCTTCCACACCTTCGACCAGCCGGACCTCTTTCAACAACACTTGATTGGACATCAAATGTCGGGCGTTTTGGCACCGTTTTTTACACCCAGTGCGTCTGGAGGAGCTGGACGACTGGGATTTTTGTCCCCACCACCAGGAGGGAGTGGCGGAGAGCCTGATCCGAGAAATATATTATCCCTGCCCCTGTTGAATGGTAATGCGGGGGAGAACTTGTACTGGGCATTGAAAAACGCCTCGGGAATTAAAGCCAATGGGGCTGATGATCTATTGAATGCTGATAAAGGGGTTGATAAAGAGGATGGGGGGAAGGAGGCCAACTCTGGACCAAAACGAGTGGAGGAAGGGCCAAGAAAAAAGGAAAAAGTGTCTCATTTCCGGTGTTCGCATTGTCAGTCGAGGTTCAAGACTCGAGAGTTATGTCTTGAGCACATTCATCAAACCCATCAGAATAACAATAGGGAGAGTGATGCTTGTAGGAAGTCGGGCAAGGGGAGAGTCAGAAGAAACTTTAGATGTCGAAGATGTAAATTCAGTTGTGAAACTTACCAGAGGCTTGTGGTCCACTCTAAGGTTCATCATTTACATCGCCCTACTTCATCTTCTAATGTGAGTTATACTCTACTGTACTTGGGTTCTTTCATTCATCCATTCATAATACGCAGTAATGAGTAATTTTGACTTGAAGCTGTCACCAATAGTAGTTACCCTAAATTGTCGCCCAGATACTGCAGGTTATATGCATAAAAAATATGCTTTGAAGCATATTTAACATGGGTGAGATACCCCTTTTGAGATAAAGGATAGGCGTGTGGAATAATTAACGAGGGCGGTATATGGGCGAGGATTTAGGGTAGTTGGTCTTTATCATGGACAAAAGTAATAGGGAAAGAGAAGCCGGCTACTGTCGTAAAGCCAACTTTCGGAAAAAGGTTTATGCGTCTTTTTTTCAAAAGGTCGTTCGTGTCGGCTTTGAAAATCCTTTTATTTCATAATATTCAAAGTAATCGGGAGTAAACTTCAGGTTTTAATATTTAAAAATTCGAAGCCTTATTTTTCAATGGAAATCATAGGATTTAGACGAAATATTTACAATTGTAAAAAAGGAATAAATTGACAGTGGGTGGAATGGTATAAACAAGAGATAATTGCACATAAGCAGTCCGTTAGTTGGCTCACTTTAGTAGAGTGCAAAAAGAGTAATCCGTTATTAATCCATATTTATATAAAGCGTATATCTTTACAAACCAGAGGCCTACTAAATCCTACGGACTCCTCCTCTCGTAGTGATAATAATAATAATAGCAGCAACATAACAACACACTCCTGGCCAAAAGCCTATTATCAGTCAAGCTCTGCATTAAATTCTAAATGTTCAAACGGAGAGAAAGTTCATGAGAGGAAGGATGATGTTATTTTTATTTCTATCCACCTCCTTCCTCCACAAGAATCCACCAATCTAACAAATAACCTACACTAAAGTTAACGTTCTTATTAAACATAGGCTGCCAAAGAAATATAATGTCAAATGAACAGGCTTACGCATCCATATTAATATAGATATATACTTTTAATACTCCTACTACTCCTACTACTACTACTACTACTATAACTACTACTACTATAACTACTAATACTACTACTACTACTACTACTACTACTACTACTACTACTACTAATACTACTACTACTAATACTACTACTACTAATACTACTACTACTAATACTACTACTACTACTACTACTAATACTACTACTACTACTACTACTAATACTACTACTACTACTACTACTACTAATACTACTACTACTACTAATACTACTACTACTACTACTACTACTAATACTACTACTACTACTACTACTACTACAACTACCACCACTACTACTAATACTACTATTACTACTACTACCACTACTACTACCATGGTATTACTGCTACAACTGCAGAAACTATAACCTCTACCCCTATTACTGTGGCCTATTTATTATTTTGTAAACGGAATAAAGTGACGTAGTCGTAATTTGTCAGAGTATAAAATGTACGAACTTTTTCCTTTGTATTTGACCACCTTTTCCTTGAAGGGCGAATGAATGGAATTAGCGGATGCATAAATCTGAACAGACTTGAGGAAATGGATGAGTCGGTGAAAGTAAATATTCTCTATGATAAGTTTAAAAAATGTTCAATATGAATTTAAACAAGGTCCACTCTGCTGATTTGTAAATAAAAATTCCATATAATTCATGAAAAAAGGGTGGCTTTTCCAGGGTTTTGTTAAATGGATAGTTTCAAACTTTTTCCCGTCACGTTGCTAGAATCCCTTCAACCAAGGATAAGAATAATAGCCCTTTCCTCTCACAAACTCTAAATAGTAAAACACGGGATGTTATGTTGGAATGAAGAGGTATTTCATACTAAAATAAGCCCCAATACTCATTAAACTTTATGGTAATACTGATAAGGTTAATCATAATGATAACCACCCTTCTTTTTAAAGCTGAAAGTGGAGAGATGGGGATGGAAAAAATCCAAAGACCCTCGAGTCAAGTGGGAGTTTTCTAGAAAGAAAGACATTAAGCCACTTTCTTATTACAAAAACCTCTCAGTTTTTTATGGAAAAAAGGTGAGATGCCAGGGATTTAGGAATAGGAAGAGAGATAAATGGAGGATATAAATTTAGTTAGTTAGTTCGGATCCTAATTACCGTTATTCATCAAATAAAACCTCGGTGTGGCCATTTTAAAGGAAACAAAAACAGGGAAGTGGGAGGCAGGGTTCTGAATTTTAGTTGGTAAAATGTTTCCAGATCTTGGACTAACTTCAACAGTTTTTTGAGTGGTAGTTAGTCCCATGAAATATTATATTAAAAGAGTCTCAAAGTCTAGAGGAAGTGTTTATTTCCAGAGTTAAAGTTACGGGCCGGTTTTTGGTAGGTAGTTTCGTCAAGTGTTTACAAATATTTATCCGTTAGTGGAGGGTAAAGGGGGAAAAAAGATGATATTGCCTTAATTAATTAGGAATTAAAGTACCCTAAATGATAAAAGACATGATAATGAGAAAGATTTGCAAACTTTTTGGAATATTCAAAGGGAAAGTTTTAACCAAGAAATAGAAATAGAAATGAGGAAAGTACTAAGTTTGTTGGGGTTAGGGGAAAGTTTTGTTTGGTTGTTGTGGGTGGGTGTGGTTCGGGACAACTGGTCTGTTCTTATGCAATGTTAGGAAATGGAACCCCACCCACCCACCTACGCATCCTTTCTAAAGCACCAGCCGAGCCTGAATTAAATTTAATCCCTGTCTTGGGAAAGGTTATTTCTAACCGGGTTTTATTACTTGTTCCTCCCTCCCTCAAATCCCATCCTTACCATTATTACTTTACAACGGAAAGTTGAACATATTTATAACGGTGGTTTTGGGAAATAAGGCTGGGGGGCTACTATTTGGGGTTTTAGGGTATGATTCAGTTTACAGTTGGGGTAACTTTTAGAGTTTAATTATGCCACGGGGACTTGTGCTATTGTTTTAGTAGAATGCTTATATAAGTCGTGTATTTATTAGGGAGGGGCTTTATTTAGGGGAGGCTGTAATAGAGGGATATGTGGTAGATGTAATCTTACCCAACTTTTCTCACAGGCGTTGCAGTAAAGTAAGTAAAGAATGAGATATTCCTTAAGCTTATAAAAGCTGTTGGATAATATTTTATGAGATATTTTAATAGATAGGTTGAGAGGGAGTGGGTTTTTGTGGGTGGAAGTTGTAGTCGTTTATTTAGATCAATAATAACTTTAAAAGTTAAGTAGCAGAATATCTAATGGGATCTGGCAAATAACTTATTTGGCAGGGTTATACTTAAGGGGAAATTATTTCAGACGGAATTAGGAATGGAGAATGGTGCGATTGTCTTATCTTTCCCTTTTTACTTTACAGTTTTTCAAGGTTAGGCGTTTTTTTATGGAGGGTACCCGTTTTTTGAGGAGTACGTCCCTTGGAGAGAGTACCAATTGTGGAGTACCCTGTACCGGTTTGGGAGAGTACCAATTGTGAAGTACCCTGTACCGGTTAGGGAGAGTAGCAGTTGTGAAGTACCCTGTACCGGTTTGGGAGAGTAGCAGTTGTGAAGTACCCTGTACCGGTTTGGGAGAGTACCAATTGTGAAGTACCCTGTACCGGTTAGGGAGAGTACCAATTGTGAAGTACCCTGTACCGGTTAGGGAGAGTACCAATTGTGAAGTACCCTGTACCGGTTAGGG
>JAQFZX010001660.1:0-26487 GCA_034682405.1 Hydroisotoma schaefferi | reverse complement strand
AAACCACTGAGGTGCAACTTTGCTTTTATGCCCCTATGGCTCAATCCATCTTTGGAAAACGCCTTCATAAGTACCTCACATTCAGGGGGGGTTTTTTTAGGCATTTTAAAAAAATATTAAAAATCTGAGCAAGAACACGTGCGAGAATGCTGTTTGTGAAGGAGATGTCAAAAGTTCATGTTGACCGGTGGTGGTGGTAAGAAGAGGTGGGATTTTTTAAAGTGCGTCAAAAAAGCTTACTCACCCTTCTGTATTTACCTTAATTAATTCCTCTATTCTTTATTAATGGATATGTAAACTGTACGTAGTTGCCTAATTCCAGTTTATAAATGACCCTTTCCAACAAATAAACTGACACAAAAGATGTATAAATGGATGTAGTAAAATAATGATATGGTTCTTAATACTTATCACTAATTTTACAAGTAAAGTTCCTTATGATTTATACTTAATTCAATTCATATCTGCTCATTGTGTCTGTCATGTATTTCTTGTCATTATTAATACTCCAATTATTAATACTCCAATTATTATTATTATTATTATTATTATATCAGTTGACAGTTAAAGTTTTGTTTATTTATGATATAATGAATAAATCAAACTATTACTGCGTAGTTTAATCCGGTAAACAGAATACTTTTAAACTATTAATAACTATAATCACATTATAGTTTAACCTTAGTTATGTATATATCCCTCTAATAATGTTTAACCATATCCTGAGAAAGATTTTATAAGCCGCTCATTTATAGAAGCCGCAGGTTTTTTAGAACGCTGTTTTTTCTATTTCAATTTTGTGTATATTCTGCAACCGTTCGTGGATTCCCAATTCTTTATAAACTGTTCCACATTTCCGGTAGCTATTGCTCTAAATAATTCCCTCCTACAGAAAAACATGTTAAAAATATAAAATCCCCCTATCTCTACTACTACTATTTTTCCTTCTAAATGATAATTCCTCGGGGGAATTAAAAGGGAAATACACAGTAGCTAGCCGTTAAAGGGTCTCCAGAAGATGAGCTAATATATATCTCCTCTTTTAAGTTAGACGATAGGCGCAACCAGGAGTGGGTACCAGTGGGAACAAAAACATTAAAGGATAGGGAGGGGTTTGGGTGGGCCGAGCCTGCTTAACATGTAAAGGATAGGGCATTTCAGGAATTCTAGTGGGTACAGTAAGAAAGTAGTGGGTAGAATGTACCCTTGTACCCACGCTGGTTGCCCCTATAAGTTAGAGAATATAGCCAAGTCGTTGTTGAAATGACCACCAGGATGAATCCTTTACTATTTACTCTTTTAAAAGTGTGTGAGTTATTAAGGGGATATTTGAAAGTGTGTGAGTGTTAGTACAAGGGATGATGTACAGGATGGAATATATATTTTATTTTATACAAACTATTTTAATAATAACATCCCCCCCCCCTCCCTCCCTCCAAACCCCTTTCATCCCATCCAACAAACTACTATATCATTAAATCTCCGTCTGTAGTTTAAGTTATATATATATAGTTGTTTTAGGTGTTCAAAGGATAAGTCCCTGGGAGCTGTCCTCTTCTCTACTTAAGTTGATTAGAAATCATGTTCCCACCATTAATGATGATTAAAGTCCCCAGGAGGATAAGCATCTCCAGACAGATAACCTTATCTACTACCTACTACACCTTCTACACCTTACTAAGTCACACAATGGAACTACAAAGGGTGCCATACCACTCTACCACTCTACCATATACAACATACACTATTATTTATTACAATAACAGGCAGGAAGTGAACAATTTTATCAAATATCCATAATTTCAAAGTTAACAGAAATCAAAGTATCAAAAGGTACCGTATTTCCCGTTTTAATTCCTTCTTTGATTTAATTCCCCCCTACCTTTCCATGTTATAAGTCCTATCTTGTCCATGTTAATAGAATTTCCCCTTCGAAGTAATAAAGCTCCAGGGGAATTAAAACAGGAACTACGGTAGTTAGGAAATGCTCTCTTTGGTCGAAATATTGACTAAATAACCTTAGGAAGCGTACTAACCGTATTTCCGTTTTAATTTCCCCAATTCCCCTCTATACCTGTCCATGTTTGAAATTATAACGTTATTTCTTGTTTATTTTTCCTTGTAAACAATAATTCCTCGGAGGAATTAATATTGCTAGTAGAGTATAAGCGTGAAAAAAGTGAGTGATCCTTTTAGTTCTCGGTTAAAAATAATGCTGACTGGTTTTTTTAAATATTTGTACAAAAAGTATCACCCTAAAGATGTCCTTTGATGTATTCCTCCAGATTAAATTGTAAACTAGATTGAAGAAGGATTGATGTTTGTGTGAAGTTGTGGAGGATTATATAAAAGGGTTCAAAGGTGTTTTATTTAATAAATTAGTCCTCCAGATCAAACCTCTCTCTCTCTCCTCCAACACCTGACAAACCAACTAAACTAAACCTTTCAAGTTGATTAATTCTTATTAAAAACAACAACCCCTCAAGTCCAGCCACACCCACTCATCCTCTCTTTCATATCCAACATTAGAATTATTATTAATTATTATAGAAATAGCAAAAATTAATATCTTTAATTCATTTAGAAGGTTCTTAGACTCATCCTTTCATTTTTTCATTTTACGCATAAAATCCTAGAAAATGTGTGACTGTCCAATTTTTTTTTAAACTGGTTGAAATTGTTACTTGGAATATGTTCCGTATTTCCCAAAATAATGCATCCCCCCAAATAATCCCCCCGGTATAATTCCCCACTACCTTTCCATGTTAAAATTAGGAATTTGCCCTATCTTGTCCATGTTAATAGAATTTACAATTTTTCCTTCCAAGTAATAATTTCCCAGGGGTATTATTTGGGAAGATAGGAACATTGTTAATTTAAAAAAAGTACAAAATCCTGTTGCATACAATTAATTGGTGTGCAGAAGGTCTGGCAAAGACATATAGTCAAAAGGGAGTAGACGCTTTGGCAAAAACATTTTGGCATAAAAAAAACAAGAAAATAAGACCGTCTGTGAATGAATAAATTGTGACTGATGGGGAAGTTAAAAGGGGGGCTACTATTGGAGTAAATACGGTATATTGATATTCTTTAGATTAGGAGTGGGGTGGTGGTAGGTTATTGCGTTGTCGTTCCCTGTTTGTTGTTTATTTATATTTATCCTCTGACATTTGACATTGGATTAGAATTAGAGATTAACAATTTCATCAGAATTCTGAGATCCCAAGTTGTAAACTACACACAGGATGAGAATGATAAGGGCTTAACTTTTAACAATCGACTCAACCCCCTCCCTCCCTCCCTACTCACTTACTTACTTTACACGTCATACCAAATCGCACACGTTAAATATTAGTTGTTAAGCTTTTATTGGATGGATCAGAGCCAAATGTCAGTAAATAAATAGCAAACAAATTAACTTTTCATGCTTGGATCCTCCCAATTTAAATAAAAACATTAAACCCAAATAACAACAAACAATCACGCATAAAGCAGCATTTTCTTCCTCTAAAAAAAATTACGGAATTGGGAACATATAAAATATCCCATTTACCCATTTTTAAAGAGGGAATTAATTTGAGATGAGGATTTGGTGAACTTTCCCGGAGGAATTGTTCCAGAGGATTAATTATTTATTATAAAGATTGGATGGTGGGTCGTTAGTCAAAAATGAAGGGATGGGATAATCATGTATACTCAGTTATAGTAGAATGTTACTCTCTACTCGCAGTGTATAAAATTAATCTTGTGTGTAATCTTCTAGGAATAAAGTATTAGTATAATGCTGCTGCTGAGTAAATGTCAAACTTATAAGATTGGTTACAACTAATCCTTGTTGGTATTTACTATTTATTATCACTTTTACTACACAAACGGAGGGCATATCATTTACCTTATTAAAAGGACATGGGAAATAATTCCAGTTCCCTATCTTCCAATCCGAGGCTAAATCCCTATAGTAATTGGGATACAGGGTGGCTCAAAATGATGTAGTTTGTTTTGATGGTTTATGTGGCCACCCTGTATTCCTACATCCTATAAGGTATAGATGCTTATCATTGTGAAATCCCTTGTTGGTTGTGTTTTCTGGACGACTGGAGTTAATCCGGGTTGATCCGAGAGATGATGAGTTGGTTGGTGATGTCAAGATGGACCAAATCCCTCCCTCCCTCCCTCCCTCCCTGTGTGTGTGTCTCGATAAGCCCAAATAAAACCATAAGCCTGTACGTAGGTAGGTAGGCCTCCCTTTGGAGGAGACTTGATCAAAGACAGATGTTAGAGGATTATCCCTTACCAAATTCAAAGGAAGAATGAACTAGATGCCCAATGATACTTTTATCATGTTAAACTATTCAGGGTTTAAGGGCCCACCTGGATTAACCATCATCACTCTCTCATCCCCGTTTAAATCCCTTCCTCCTATACAGACAACCAAATGGAGGAAATATACACCAACAGTTACCCGTTTTTAATACATGGGATACTACACATTGAGGTTGTAGGGGTTTTTCGGTTTAGTTTAATATTATAAAGCCCTTACCTTAAGAAAAACCTGCTAAGGGGTCAATGGTTGTTAAGGCCCTTGTTCAAGGGGTCAGGGGTTACCAAAGCCCCTGTTAAAGGGGTCAGGGGTTACCATCGCCCCTGTTAAAGGGGTCAGGGGTTACCAACGCCCCTGTTAAAGGGGTCAGGGGTTACCAACGCCCCTGTTAAAGTGCTGAGAGTTGGGAAAGCCCCTGTTAAAAGTGGAGGGAGTTGAGAAAGCCGCTGTTAAAGGCCACCAAAGCCGAATAATTTCTCCATGCATTTAGCCTCACCCTCCTACATCTCCCGTCCTTTCCATCTTAAATATTACGTAAGTAGTTGTCTGTATTGTGTTGTTTGTAAAAGACTATGGTTCCTGTTATTGCGGATGTTAAAAGGGAGGGATTAGAGGGAGATTTACAACTTTTATTTACTTGTTTTTGATTTGAATGGGAGGGCTGAGTTGGTGAGTTTGCCATATTGGACCACCCTCCATGTCCTTATTCATCCATTTTATCCAACAATCATCCAACTGGATAAAACCCATCCAACCAAATATCCATTCATCAATCCACAAATTCACAACAGATTTTACAATTTTAAACTCTAGAGTTTATCGTCGTCGTGGAGGGATTATAGGACCCCTTAACCTTCCACAAAGTTCATCAAGGATTAACGGATCAATCTCAAATCTATAATCCACAAACCAAGTTAGGAATCTTAAACAGAAATATTACAATATTCTAACCAAAGCCCGTATGTTCCTCAGAATTAAAGTTGCACACAATTTTAGGGAATTCTTCCAACTAAAAGGCACAAACCATGGTTAAAAATCCCTTTGAAATACTCTGACTACTTTAAACTTTGAATATATTCCATTAAAACTAAAATAACTTGGAGTAGCAGAACCAGAAACCCCAAATGATTAATTCAACCCAGACTGGCCCCTTTAAATCTTTCATAACTCTGCAAAAAAAGCCCAAAACGTTCCTCAAACTAATCAAGTAAAATGTAGTAGAAACCTTGTGCTTTTGAGCTATAATAAAAATGTGTATTAATAAATGAGTAAATGTAACGTAATATTATGTAGTAGTAGTAATGGTTGGATGGATGGAGATGAAGAAGGTGTCAAAAGGTTGAGTATCCTTATTCCTAAAACCTCATCAACCCGCACATCTCGTCCTACACCCCAAACTATTTAACTTTAAAAGGTGCATTGTACTTTATATGGAAGGTAGTCTATTATTAAGGGTCTTTTGATCCCTTTATTCCTCCCTTAAACTGTTATTATTTAGTGGAACCTTTTGATCCTTATTCTCTCATTCAATTCACAGTTTGTATCCTCCAACCAACCTACCTCCGTGTCCAACTCTCCCAGGGAGGTTTATAAATAAAAGAATGAGCAATAATATGACCGAATAAAGGGCTTTTTGTGCTCAACATCATCATCATCTTTGTCCATTCTTTACTCTTCACTATTATCCCTCTTTTACTACGGACTAAACTACACTACAGTAGTTATCCAGTTAGACCACTTTTATCCGGAAGAACTGGTAACTCTTTCTGCCTCACCCGGTATTTAACTTTAAATAAGTAATACATTATTTTTATATCCTACGCAATTAATATCCTAAAATCCCATTAGGAGTTATCCAACTGTAACGTCTGGATCATGGATGGCACATTTAAAGTCAAGCCCTAAATTGTACGAGAGGAAAGGTCAACTTTTTACAATACACGGCTACTTTTCTGAAGAGGATGAGTTTGGAAGATTTCATGCAAAGTGTTTCCATTAATTTTTGCCCTTTTTCCTGATAAAATGCATGCTACTTATCAGCAGTTTTTAAAAATAGTAAATGAGATAAGCTTATGCAAATTGAATCCCCAGATTGTAGTAGTAGATTATGAGAAAACTATCCATAATGCATTAGTATCAGAATTTTCCAATGCTAAAGTCAGAGGTTGCTGGTTTCATTTAAACCAGTCCTTGTATAGGAAAATACAAGAACTGGGATTTCAGGTATGTTGATTTTTCTGGTAGTGTACGGGTTCTTTCGGCATTAGCATTTGTGAAGATGTGAAGATGTGAAGATGTGAAGAAAAGGTTGAAGCAAGTATATCCGTTGCTGCCTGCAGATTTGCATGCGTTTGCTGACTACTTTCAGGAAACCTATATAGGTAGGACATTTCGGAAACCTCTTTTTCCAATAGATGTGTGGAATGTATATGAGAGGGTTCTTAATAAACAGCCTAGAACTTCAAATTTTGTAGAAGGATGGCATAATAGATTTATGGGGAATGTCCATAATTCAAACCCAAGCATGTGGCGATTTTTAATTAACATACAAAACGAGCAACAACACGTTGAAAATACATTTGTTAAGCATAATCTTCCACTTTAAAAAAAAACAATTTCGCAGGCAATAAGTTACGCGAACTTTGTCAGAATTACGGTAAAGAATGTAAAACGATTCTCCAATTTCACGTTTGGATTAAAAAAGTAGCTTAAGGTTCCAATGTATTGAGATTGCTTAAGCTGAGTTTAATTGTTGTTAGATAATAAACTGACTAAATACTGTTTTTGATAAATTGCCACTTTGCATATTTTTTTGCCACTTTGCAAAAGCCTTTCAAAATCGTTTGCCAATGTGAGGTTTTTTGTTTTGCTAAATAGATTTTTGCCAAACTGAGGGTGAATCCTTTTATCCACAATAACCGGGGTTATTGGTTTTATCCGGCGTTTTAAAAGATAGCCAGCCGGATAAAAATCAATTTCCTATGACCGTTTTATCCATCCGGACCGGTTGGAAGTTGTTTATAGACCTCTTTTGACCTAACCTATATATTATGATTGCATAACATATCAATCCATGTGCTCTTTTCAATCAACAACTCCTAACTTTTTTTATTTGCAGTTATAAATAATTGCTTATCAAGTCCCGATAGGTTTCTGAGCCCCTTTTTCTAATAATTAAAAGCTACCAATCTTTTAATTAAACTCAACATAACTAAAAATCCTGTGCTAAACTGTGTGTACATATGTATATGCTAATCTATCCTCCTCCTAAACTATTATCGCCTAAAACGCTACCTTACTCAATTTATTTTATGAATAGAAGGTGGTATTTGGTATTTAATAAACTGTTGTTTAATTTGTTCCATGAAACCTCCCCTGATCTCCACTTGATTTTAAGGCATAAAGTTCAGATTTGTCAACCCAAATAAGAAGAATAATGGAAAGTGAGTGAGGGGAAGATGGTTGGTGTGAAGAATAAGAGATATTTAAAGGACATTTCCACCTATTACTCCCCCCCTATCTTCTAGTCATCATCTCTACATATATCTACCTACACAACTACTTTACTAACTGTAACTGTAACTGTAACTGTAGTACTAGTAGTAGTAGTTGCAATAGATAATTCTAATGTGAATTGACAGTTCCACAGACAGGACTCATCCTCCATTGTTAAAAACCTATAGAGATAAGTTTGTGGGAGAAAATGATCCAATTATCCCGTCGATTGAACATCTTATCTTGTATCTCCTCAACAAGGCGGCCGTCTCTTCTTTTTGATGGCCAAAGAAGCCGCCGCTTATGCTGGACAACCCCATGTCCCATACTACTATACTTATTCCCAACAAACAATATCAATCAATCAATCAATCATAATAACCGATTAACTTCCAACCCGCCTCTTCCATTATTTATCTCAATTCACAAATCATTATCCCCAAGCAAAACCCAAACCCAAATACCCACAGGATAATATATCCAATCCAAATCCACACAACTCAGAAACTTATGTAAAGTCCAAAAATACATTAAGGAAGTTATAAAGTTGGATCTGAAATCCTGTTCCCATAATTCTTGGGACTTTGAGTAATTTATACTTCAAATATTTGATAAAGTATTATTATACATATAGCTTCGTATTTGATACAATTTTGAATCTTGTAATGCGTCTTGTAGAAAAAAAAGAGGATTAGTAAAGGATTAAGGACTTTCCTTTGACAAACTGCGGCATTATTTATTTACATATAAAGTATAAAGATGAGTATATATGAAATGGTTACTAAATTATCCCAAAAACAAGGTAGGGAATAATATAGAACTGTCCAAAACAGATAATAATAATAAAAGAAGGGAGACAAGACAAGGGATTATCTGATCTGACTTGACGGGTTTCAAATGCTCAAAAGGTGTCCATTTCATCTGATTATTATTATTTACACACAACATTACATTACTACTATACACTTATCTACAAACAACACAGGAATAACTACAATATACACTACTACCCTAATATATTCCAATACCGTCCCGGGACACTAATTAATTTACTAGAGTCAACTATTTGAGGGAGGGAGGACAGTATTAGAGTATTACGCTACTACTTACTACTTACTCCATCCACCAACTACAATGTTTGAAAGTAGGACAACAACTACTGTAAGGATTCATCCCCTTATTTCATCATAAACTCGGAATTAGTATTGAATTGATATTGATCCGATCCGACTTTCTACAATCTTTTTATAGATTATCTCAACATTTTTC
Organism: Hydroisotoma schaefferi; assembly: GCA_034682405.1. Taxonomy (NCBI): domain Eukaryota; kingdom Metazoa; phylum Arthropoda; class Collembola; order Entomobryomorpha; family Isotomidae; genus Hydroisotoma; species Hydroisotoma schaefferi. Next base: position 17,402 of record JAQFZX010001660.1, on the reverse strand, counting down.
TGTGATGAATACAATTCTACGGCATGTTATAATTATTAAATGAATCCCTGACTTGACATACAGTCCAAATTAATATTTAAACCATTGGATTATTTGGAGGAATACAGATTTGTTGACTTGAATAAAGATTGGAGATGAAATAAATAAAAGGTTTAGCATGATGTGAAATGTGGCGACAAGAAAGTAGGCTAATTTATTTATTCTAATGTCCTCAACACACCTTATGTCAGATTAATAAATTAATCATTATCCCCTTTACTTTTAACCCTTTATTCCTCATCTATGAATCAACCTCTACTTCACTTCACTTTTCCATCCTCCCTACACACTTTCTTTATCTAGAGTTATAGATAGTTGTAGAAGGGACAAAGGGTGTAGCAGGAGGTATCAGAACCACAAACAAGGATTAATATATTACTATCCCGTAGTTAACTATTCCACACAAGGTTAGAAAAAAGGTCAGGCGTCAAGTCTAATTGTTTTTTGGAGGCAGCAAAAAGTACGTTAAGTACATGTAGACCAGTTTCAAAAAATTGGAACAACGGTTTAGGTTTAGATATTCATCAAATAAACCATTTTAGGAGACAAAAAACTAAATAATTTTGGACCAATAAGACAGCCATATATAAAAGTCATCTAAACGTAAAAGAGTATAAATTTGTTTGACTAAACGGAAGAAAGGAGGAGGAATCCTTGTGGATTTTTATTATTATTTAAAAATATTTAACAAAGTCACATTAATTTTTTGTGATAAAAATCGGATGTTGAGTGATTATTAAAAGGATGATAAAATAATAATATGATGTTAAGTATTAAGAATTATAATAAAGTGTAAAGTGATGAAAGGTGGATGGCTTTGACTCTTTTTATTCCTTTTATAAAACTCCCTACTAACTGCTATACGGGATAAAGTTGATGAATAAAAGCCGGGTGAATGAGACAGGATCAATTTAATATTTTACCAATATTTAGACATTTAGTTGAGAGTAATACTGGGATAATACTGGAAAGGGGTTTTATTTCTATTCTAAATATATAATACCCCCTTCCTTCATTCCCTTTTAACATAAATACTTTTATAAATCCAATATATTCCCATTACTGCATCACCACCGCATTGGAAATAATACGTGTAGTAAAATCAACTTCAGTATACAATTTAAATAAATAACAAAAAAACCCTTAGCGTATTTACCCTTTTGATTCCCCCTATCTAAATTATCTTCTTGTGAAACTGTAATTCCTCAGGGGAATTAAAAACTGAAATACGGTAACTCTTTCATCATCCGAAGCCAGAAAGAGCCTACAAAACTGGTAGTAATTCTGGCAAAAACTAAACTCCAACAATAATGAGTCTGCGTCCCGGGATCCAGCGACAGGAGATCCAGCGACAGGAGATCCAATTGGACCTCCTGTCGCTCCGGACCCCGTGTCGCTGGACCCCTTGTCGCTGGATCTCCTGTCGCTGGATCTCGTGATGCGCTCCATAACATCCCTATGATATGAGTAATATTTATTACTTTTATTACTCAAAAAATACGTATAAAATCCCGATATTTTTATACAAATCCATCCCTAAATATAATTCCGTTGTCAGAAAAATCTGTCTCTGCATTTTGATTCCATTTGTATTTTTTAAATATTCTTTTATTCCGTGTGGATGGAATAGCCGAGTTGCATAATATTTTAAATATTATAAGATTCCTAACCTAAGCCAGCTTTCCTCTCTCCCTAATTCCTAAACTATTATATTATTATAATACCCTTCCTTTATATTTCCATAAAACATTTCCATATATTTGCATAAAAAAACCTCCATTTCCCATACAAAAATAACTTCCCACAGATACAACAAAAGTAAAGCTCCCCATTCTTCTTATATATTTTACTGGGGAATCTTCTCAGGGAATTATTATCTTTTCCCTAACAAAAAAAATAATATTTTTAAGAATTTTGAGAAAGGACTTTCTCCTCCTTTAAAAAGGAAAAAAGATTAACTCGTTGAGGCAGAATATTTAGGAATTTTATACTTTTATTTAGGAAATATTCCACCACTTGAACTTATTCTAAAAACCCTAAATAGCTTTTATACTTTGAGGTGTAGAATTATTCCTGACTTTCAGTTAAATATTTTAATTAAAATAGATAATAAATCATCAAAGCTTGGTATAATTAATATAATTAAACTTATATCCATCTATTAGGTAGTTTTAAAAGGGCACAATTCACCTCTTGTGAGACATGATAAAATAAATAAATCCCTTCCTCAATAATATCCTTCTAATATTAAATAGAGAATGAAGGATGATTTGTCCTCATCCTCTGAGATTAATAATTTAGATTATTTATTTGTATTCCTTGTGGGTCTTCATATATATCTAGAGAGAGATAAATCCATCCAAACTATAAAGTTATCCGGAACGAAAGTCCGAAACGGATGTGTTTCTCTCTTGGGTCTTCCGCTTTACAAATTAAAATAAAAGTCCATCCGTCGAATCCTTGTAAAAGTATATTTGTTTATCCAATCAATCCCCAATATTTTTTAACCCGACTAAAAGCTCAAACAGACCACAAAAGGACTGGCCAATACTTGCATTTTTCATGACCCTATCTGACCTACTACTACTACTTCTTACCCCTTCCCTTTTAAATATTTTAAATCCAACAGGGAAGAAAGTTGGGAAGTTGGGCTTCCCAAAGTAAATAATTAATACCAACAAGATCTCTCTCTCTCTCTCTCTTTATACCTAAATCTTAAGGAAAAGAGCAAGAAAAGTGTGCTTAGTGTTTTTTGTAGACGAAATGTTTAATTTCCTGTATTCCCGGATTCTTAATATCCGATACAATAAATGGTCAGTTGGACGTCCGTCCGTCCGTCCGTCCGTCCGAAGCCACAGGAAAGTAACTCAATCCCTCCATAAATACTTTGACCAGAAAAGTTACACTCTTCCTCCTCTTTGACCATCCACCACCAACACACTTATATCTTATATACATTCTCATCTACATCCCGCGGCACCCTACGCATAATACGCATCTTCCAGCACAAATTGTAAACCTATTTACCTATTTGATATAACCGAGGGCGTCTACTAGGTGAGACTTTCCATAGATTTCCTGAGTGAATATCTTGTTATCCTCCGTGTGCGTGTCGTGGATGATTGTTATAAATTGATAATCATTTAGTGGCTTTTGTTTAATCAGATCCATCTCATTCACTTTAATGTTCCAGTTTTTTTATAGAATTGGTGAAACCGGAGTAGGTTGCTTCCTCTCCATTATTATTATTCCAATATATATAAATATATATATATAAATAATAATGTGAGTTGACACTTAATGATTGTGGTTGGATGAAGGGGAAGAGAGAGAGAGAGATAGGGAATTATTATATTGGGGGAAACCTTAGATAAAAGTACACATCCGTCACCGACAACCGATCCCACTTGTCACAATACCTCACTCACACAATATATATTATATATATAAATATATAAATATATACACCTATTATTATCCAGCAATAAAACAACCTTTATAAACATCAAACTTTTATCCATGCACATATCCCTTTGTAAAAAGTATTCCAATCCAATAAAATCTCTATCTTTTATCCCTTAAAACTTATTTTTGCATAATAATAATAATAATAATAATAAATAATAATAATAATAAATAATAAATAATAATACAAAACACTTGGTATAGTTTTTGGGATCACCTTAATTGGAAAATAGAAACCTCACAAAATAAAACTCTACAAACACACCAATCCTTTTATAAAGTCCTTATATGCTCTTCAGAATTATTAAAATATATATAAACTTCCCTGCCGACTTTCTAACAATTAAATGAGAAAAATAAAAGAGGGGTGTGGATAAAATAAAATAAATTCATTAAACATTTCCTCTTCTCTAAAAAGTTACGGAGTTTATAATTTAAAAACTTTATTCTTTTCTTCCTTAAAAGTGGGGAATGAATAAATCTGGTGAAGCATAAAACAAGCCACCCAATCCATTTCCCACTTTTATTATTTTATAAATAAAAAGGCTTCTTTCTAGACTCAGATCCAGATCTACATTTAGGGATTTATGGATTGCCAATCCTTAAATAATAAACCACCTCTTTTTTATATATATAACTTCATTTTAACCCAAAACATGGCCATGTGGCCAGACTAATATTCATCCCAACATCTCCATCTTCTAATTTGGATAATTAAAATCCATAGTACAAATAGCATTAAAGGATATGAAGGGATGTGGCTGGGCGGGGCCTGCCTAACATGTAAAGGATAGGGCATACATCGTAAATTGGAGGGGGTACGCTGTACCCTCCTTGATTGAGCTTAATCTATTAAACCTCCTCCTGTGAAATAACCCTGTCTCACTTTCTCCCAACTGCTCAAGAATATGATGCTATATCTTCTAGCATAAGAGGAATAATAATGCTAATTAATTATAAATCTCAATCAAAGACCCTTCAATTTATTTCCTTCCAATTATAAAAAAGCACAAGTTATTTTTTACAAAAAAGATTACTCCTTATTTTTGAATAATAATTTGTAGATGAATGTTGGAAGAGGATCCAATAAACTGTCTAACTGTTCCCGACCCTTCTTAGCCCCTTTCTTCTTCTTATCATCCTTCTTCTTCCTATTTAATACAAATATTAATACTCGGGTTAGTCTCCATCCCTTCCTCTTATTTAATTTCAACAAGAAGGAATAATATTCATTTCATTTTTACGTAAACCATTCAGTAACAACAAAAGATTGTTCAAAGGGTAAAAGAAGGCAGAATTGGATAATATATAAATTGGCTGTTCCTCCACCTGGTCAAAGCCAACTGTGTCCTCCTCTCTAAATTATTTGCAGAGTAATCCAATCCCCCCCTCTCCCCATATTTCATATTTTATAAAATAAATAATAATTAAAAGTCCCTTTTTGTGTGTTAAGGACTTGTCTACTTCAAACCTCTCTCTCTACCTACACACACTTATTGAATATAAATATAAATAATCTTCATCAACACCTTGACCACCTTTTCCCAACACCTTCTTCTCCAAATCTCTTATTTCAATATTATTTTAACTTCATATATAAAAGGAGGAGAATTAGCCAACAAAACCAGGGAGCATAACGTCATACCCTTTTACTCAAAGTAAATAATTAATCTATACCAAAATAATATAAACTCCTTTAGGAAATAACTCACTCTTCTTCAAAACAACTTTATTGGTAATCCAATAACTCTTTAGGAAAAACCTTTAGGACTTTCAATTAACTTAACCAATAAGGACATTATTATTATAAACCTTTAAACATCAGTCCAATTGTTTATCTGGGGCAAATACAATACCATATTTCGGAAAATAATTCCCCTGGGGAATTACTTTCCAAGGAAAAATTAGCAAGAAAGGGATAATTTTAATTCTTAGAAAAGGTATGCATGGAGAACGATAAAAAGGGGGGTACCGGATAGCTTCTAATAGAACGCGGGGCTCTAATAGTACACCGGGGTATAGCCCTGTTCTCAGAATAGAAGGCGGGTATCTAATAGACCACGGGTCTCTATTATAATAGCAATGCGGGTCTCTAATAACAATGCGGGTCTCCATTAGAACGTGGGGGTATAGCCCTGTTCTCAGAATAGAACACAGGACATTCTATTAGAATATTTACGGTATTACTTTCCGCAAATAGGCTAACACCTTCCAGTCTCAAAATTGTGGTTGATAATTGTCCTCTAAACGTACCACCCAAACATTTCCACCCGGCCCTTACACACTACTACTATATATACTCTCTTTAACCTTTTGAACACCATCATCATCCCATCCTCTGAGAAAGTGAAGTTTTGCTAACAGATTTCTCAAGACATGAGATGGATTAGGCAGAATAAGTCTCTCTCTCTACTACTACTAGTAGTCAGCTTAACTTTACAAGTTTTAACTCTTAAGAAGGGATTTCCAATAAATGTTTGGGTCACCAATCCATGTTGTTTTGGCCTTGAAAGGTGCTAATTGATTCCTCATGTAGATATTCCTCCTCCATCCAATACACCTTTTATTACATAAAACTACACTCTACTTTCCAAATAATTGGGTCCAATCCATCCATGTTTCATAAACAAGTAGGAATAGTTTTAGGATATTAACATAAACCTCCTCAAAGTCCGTATGAAATCTTTTTTTTATTTTATCTAAGGAAATTAGGGTAATTGAATTATTTCCACCAAATTAAAACATGCAAGTCCTCCTTTGTTTTTAATAATGTTTATTAATTAAACTTTATAATTCCATTCAGTCAATATCCTTTATTTTATTTAAACATTAACATTTAGGGTATTAATTGTATCAAGTAACATTCAGGGTTTGGGGAATAAGTTACACTAAACATTATTGGGGGACAGATTACTAAACCCTTCTTATCTATATCCTAAAATTAACCACGGATTAATCTAAATTTATGGATTGTGCTCAACATACTTGATGGACTAACACAACAACAAACGTACAAACCTAAACCCTCCTATTTAACCAATTATAAGTAATTAATATAATTAACTCTTTTAGATTACTTTTACTAAAACTCAGCATAACTTTACATCCCTTTATAATAAAATGTATTAATATAATTTACACGAACATTCTACTCTCAATTTTATTGACTACACTTCAGCTATAATTCTCTAATTAACGGAGTTTTAATTAATTAACAAAGGTAATCTTAATTAAATCCTGCTTTTTATTTTATAATAGTTAATCACTTAAATCATCTGAAAAGTCATCTGAACTATTTTGATTAGAATTATGAGGATGATGATGATGATGATGACGAGGATGGTCAGATAACCTTTTACCTCCTCCTCTTCGTCCACTTTCCACAACCAAGGAATCTCCAGGACTACAAGGACTAAGAGGAGGACACTCTGACCCCGAATTCGGATTAAGGGTCAGGATACTTCCCCCAGAACCGGGTAGCAGAGCAGCCGAGCCCAGGAGAACCGGGTGATGGTGGTGATGATGTTGATGATGCTGATGATGGAGATGATGAAGCAAAGCCATACTTGCCCCTTGACCCCCACCCGGGGTAGGGTTTGACCCGGGGGATGAGTTACCTGATGAAGGATACTTCCCTGGTGACTTTAGGTCAATACCCGGCTCCTCCGAGGTCAACCGCCGGAGTCTTTCTTGCTCTTCTCGTTTTTGCTTACGCCATTTTGCTCTTCGATTTTTAAACCAAACCTGAAGAAAAAGTTAAAGTATTTTAAAAAACAAAAAGCAAGTTTGCCAATTTGAAATGAAAGATGTGCTGGATTTATTTGGTGAATCCTTCAATTATTTCTTAACAAATGTCAAATCAATTAGCTCTTCCTACATATTATTATTTTATAGCCATTTTTATAGGAAATCCTCAGTCCAAGAAATAGAACTTCTGTCTCTTCTGTTGAGCGGAAGGAAGGATTGTTAACTTTAATAAGACTCCCCATTTCCCTCTAAATAAATCTAGATGAACAGAACCCTTTGAATGAGGAATAAAGTCTACAAGAAATAAAACAATCTATAAAAACTATAAACTCGTTTGAAAGAGATTTCTGTAGTTTTATAATAAAACTAATTGGAATCCATCCACTTCACATCAAATCACTCTCCAACTTTTCATTATTCGCTCATCCGTTGAAAAAATATTGCAAAATGGCAGCCAGTTAACAGAACTGGCATTAATGGCATTATATCCTCATATTTAATTAAGGACAACAAAAAAACTCATTTTTAAATAAGGGGACTCTTTCTAAAATTGTAGGGCTTAAAAAATATCAAGTTAGCGATTTTAAACACTATTTTCTTCAAATAGTTTCCCAAGTGGATTTAAACCGGAAATATGATAATTGCTGGCCAAAATTGGTAATAAATAAGGCACTAACAATAAATAAGGCCGAGAAATACGATAATTGCTGGCCAAAGTTGGTAATAACGGCACAAACAATAAATAAGGCCGGGAAATAGGGTAATTACTGGCCAAAATTGGTAATAACGGCACAAACAATAAATAAGGTCGGAAAAGACGATAATTACTGGCCAAAATGGGTAATAATGGCAGTAAGAGTAATTATTAGAATAAAGCATTAGTTATAGTGGTAGTAGCCTGATAGTTATAACCGGATGGAATACATTTGTGTAACAAATGGTATTGGGTGTATTCATCCTTTGATCTGACTCAAAATATCAAAAGCTCAAACAACGAAATATTGTGGTAATAATTGGCAATAAGACTAAACAATCCAGCCTCCTCCTCACAACACTATTTCTGCAAATATGAACAATCTCGTAAAGTTTAAACATATTTAATAAAGAAGAGAGAGGGGATAGTGACTTTGATCGTTGATCCGAAGATGGTTTGATTACATCTCTCTCTACATCTACCTCTACCTGCTGTAAATAATCAGCCAATCCTCTCAACCTTTATCTAATTCAATCTATCCATCGTCAACTTATTCCTTATGCCCTTCTGCTTCCATTAAACTCTCTACTTTATCCATCCACTACATCCATCCTCCACCAAAATATAAAATCCAAACACCAAACAAACCCTTCCTCCTTTATATATTACAATTTAACATTCTCTCGTTTAGTAAAAAAAAAGAAGGGAATGAACATTTTCTACCGATTCCCCATTCAGTTTCAGATTTACCAAAGTGAAAAGAGCCTTAGAAAATACTCAAAAGATAATCATTTTGAGAATAAAAAAAGTTATTTAGCTTTTATAAAAAAAAACATCCTTTTCTCAGAAATTTGAGCCAATTAAATTGTTTACTATCTTTCAATTTCTTAACCTCCAGTTCTTTAATTTTGTTTGTTAAATAAAATAGCCTGAATTCTGGTGATCCCGGATCCCCCCCTACCCATAAATAATTCCCTTTCCATCCTAAAAAAATCACAACATTTGTCATCTCTTACTCATTTTCTGTATTTTTCCCTTGAAACCAAACTCCCCAGGGGAATTATTAGTGTAAATAGGCTAATCTTTCTTCCCCATTTTGTTGGTTATGAGCTGGAGAGTACGTAAATTGTGTAATAGTGAATACAAAGTGTTGGGGATAAGTGTTTAGATAGGATGGATGTGGTTAAATATTCTGTATTTCTCTAATAAATGAGCTTTCAAGATCAGTTCCACACTCAATCAAAATTCAATTATGGTTTAGTTTTGTTGAATAAAGGGCTGGAAGTGGTTCGTATTCCAAACAACAATAGAGACCAAGAAGGAGGAATAGAATTAAAGTGGGAAATAGAACACTTGACTTTATAGAATTGTGAGTTGGTTGGAGGTTGGAGTGAGACCCTTGTTAACCCTAGACTACTACTCCCATGATCCCTTTATAATTAAATCAGCCTAAATATAAAATAATTAACTCATCCTCATTCAAATCATTTATTACCAATCTTATCATTATGATCTATTCTTTATTCTTTGTTCTTTAACAACTAAATACGGTCTCTGCATGCTAGACCCAATAATATTAAAATAGGAATCCCTTTACAGTTTTTCCCTGACTAACTTTAACTTAAAAGTCCATTACTATAAATAGGGGGATTAATATAAGGGCTGCGGCTGGTTCGTGTGTGTAAAATCTGGTGGTGGTAGGATAGTTAGTAATACTAAATGAATGTAAATAATGTTTGAATTGAGGATGAAGTGATTACTGTACAGTTGAGGAAATACATATTCCACTTCCCTTCATTCCATATACGTAAACTGTAAAGGTTTTGCTATTCTACTTTTGTTGGTGGAATCCAGGGTTTCACTCACCCACACACAGTATCCTCAAATACTTAGTATTACAACTTTTTAGCATATAGGCGCAACCAGATTGGGTACAAGGGTACATTGTACCCACTACAATTCCTGCAATGCCCCTATCTTTTACATGTTAAATAGGCTCCACCCATCCAAACCCCTCCCCATATCCTTTAATGTTTTTGTACCCACTCGTGGTTGGGTCTCTATGCTTTTTATAAATCTACACTGACACTTTTTAATATGGATGATTTCCATTCATAAATATCCATGTTGATTAGCACACTACGTAGCAAAAATAAGTGCCCTTCCTGGCAGGGGCACTTTTAAAAAAAAACACTGGAAGGGACGACCAAATTAAGCCCCTACAGGGCCGGGATTCAAAATGCCCCTGCAGAGTCTCCTTTTCCCATTTACAGGGGCGTTTAAGAAATTCCTCCTCCAGTATTAATCCCTTTTTAAAAGGTACTCCTCCCAACTCCCAATTTTAACTCCTCCTGATGCTTCATCATTTTAAGCCAGTGTTAAAAAATTCCCTTAACTAATGCGAAAAATTATAGGGAATTATTTCAAGGGGAGTTATATAACTAAGCTTTGTGGATAAGGGGATTTTGTTGCGGAAACATCTGATCTTGACCCTTAAAAAGGTCAAAACTATGGCGCTACTGCAAACCTTGACCCATTTCGTCCATCTTGGTGTCAAATAAAAGGTATTGAATTGACCTAGCGCGCGGGCTTCTTTGGCTATGCAATATAAAAAGATGTAATATCTATAGGAGGATGTGGTTTATTGGGTGGGACGGGTGGAACCCTATACTGGATTTGCTCGTTCGTAAGTTATAAAAGTATCAAATAGTGAGTGAGTGGATAGTGGATGCCTTAAGGGATTGAGAGAGAGAGAAAGGTTGATTGTTTGAGTAAGTAATCAAAATTGTGGTCTGATTGTTTGCAGAAGAGAAGACTCATTGTTTTTACGGCAGATTATTCTATTATGGGAATAAGGGGGGAGTGGGTGGGGGTGGGGGCTTCTTTACATAATAATGGAATCAGTTAGTAGGCCATACATCTACGTCTACATCTACTTCCACTTACTAATTTTATTTACTATCAAAACACTAAACTTAATAAACCACACCACTAGTCTTCTCTTTTACTTACTTTCACCACACAATCTACACAAATCCATACAGCCCACTATCACCATCAACCTTTAACTCTATTACAGACAATAAAGCCCCCTATAGGGAAACTATAATAAACATACGGTCAGATCCACTTTGGAAATTTGAGATAAGAAAGCAGCATATGCCCGCGCCCTCTCAAAATATGCCTAGGGTGCGCTCTCTGGTGCCAAATCCTTAAGTACAAGGCGCGTTAAGTTATCAGGGGTTAGGGTATGTCCAAAACAGAGCCCCTGCAACAAACTTGAAGCTTGAATTGAATCTTAAGTAAGTACATCGTGCAAATCAGTGTAAAACCCCCAGGGGTATAATTCTACGTCATAAATTAACGAAAAACTTATAATTAGTTCGGGTCTCTTGTACAAAGTGGTTGAGCACCGAAATTTAAGGGCTGTAGCCTAAAGTTAAAATAAATATTGGGGCCTCTTTCCAAATTTTTACAGTAGATGGCTAAACATGCCCCTTAGTTCTGCCCCTAAAGTTAAAATAAATATTGGGGTCTCTTTGCAAACTTTTACAGTAGATGGCTAAACATGCCCCTTAATTCTGCCCCTAAAGTTAAAATAAATATTGGGGTCTCTATCCAAACTTTTACGGTAGATGACCCTTATATTCCTTCTCCTCATCCTGTTTATTTTTCGGACTTGTAATTTCAAAATCTTCTACTAAACTTGATAATAATACGTTGAGAGCTTTTTCTCCATATCTCCATCATCCTCTCTCCGAAATCATGTTATTCTACCCGGTTCGGTCCACCAAACTCTCCCGAATTTCCAAACGTTATTTCCTTCTTTCCTATAGTAATAAATATTCCCCTATAAAAAAAAGGCCGACAATTTGGCGTAGAATAGAGGGATTTTGACCTGAAGCCGAATTGTAAAATGGGTTTAGTCTAGCTAGATTTAATGGATTCATTGAATGAAGTAGTAGTTGTCGGAATAATAATATTACCATCTCCTTTTCCATTAAATAATAATAAAAACGGGCTCTATTCCTTTTAAAAGGGGAATATTATGAAAACACTCTTGAAATAAATCTGGTCTTCTCTAACCAATTTCCCACACTCCCTCTCCAAAACTCCAACTAAATCCGATCCTCCTCAACTCCAACATCCATCCATCATCCATATACCTTAAGCTTAAACATTAAAATTATACCCTTTTAACTTTACACAAATCACATGAGAAATAAGGGATCATTTAGTCTCAAGTCAAGAAATGTGGCTTATGTAAAAGTAAAACCCTGTACACTATGTAATTAATTAATAGCACTAATAATTCCATGGAAGGATGTTAAATTATTTTAATAATAAGATTGATATGATATCCTTCGTATCCACTTACCTCTACTCGCTCTTCCTTAAGATCAGTTTTTAAAGCGAGTTGTTCCCTTAAAACGACATCGGGATAGTGGGTCTTTTCAAAAGTGGCCTCCAACTGCTCCAACTGCTCCTCCGTAAATATAGTTCTAAAACAAAAGGAACAAAACACCCGGTCCCCTATACTCTTCTAATTATTTAATATAAATTAATAAATGGATAAGAAAGGAGAAGGTAGAAAGAGGGGTTGAGGCATGCAGTCAATTTGGCACTCAGATGAACAACTTTACACCCCCGGGGGTTAAGAAATTAAATAGACGAACTAAAACGTCTTTTAATTTAAACAAAAGATCCATTCAACATCTTAACATTCTGCTAATAGTCTTCCCGTGAGTGTCAAAGGATAAAGGGAACTTTAAAGGGGTCGTTTGATTATAAATAAAGGACCCTTTGGGGTCCTATAATTCCTTACCTATGTCGTCGTTTCCTCTTGGGTGTGGGTCCAGTGCCCAGTAGTCCGGATATCATCCCTCCAGCATTAACCGAACCCCCTGAAGAACCCAGAAGGGACGCTGCAGCCGCTGCAACTGCCGAATTACCCAATGCATGATGCGCTGAGGGAAAGTAATGACCGTAAAGTCCGGGATACGCCGCTAAACACAACAAACAACAATACCACCATAGATTTAACGGAATTTACCCCTACAAATAACCATAATTGATAATCCTATCACTGTTAGGTTTATAGGCACAACCAAGGAGGGTACAGGGGTACATTGCACCCCATACATTTATACTGCACCCCTTGCCCTATCCGTTACATATTAATTCCAGCCACACCCCTTATTCATATCCTTTAATGCTATTTGTTCTCCCCCTCATTGTCATTTTAACCGTCCCTTTGCTATCTTTTATCATAAATACCTGACCTAAAGTAAAGTAGAAGATGTTATAAAACCCTCCGCAGACTGCCTGTCCTCTATTTATTCCATCTCATTCTTATTTTGGTGGAAGTAGTTGGATTATCCTAAATACGTCAGGATGAATTACATGGGGAAAATGACTATGAAGAAACGTAAATTATGTTAAAGACTGAACCTCATATCATATCCATTTTATATTTTATTCCAATTACTCCTAAAAGGTATTTCTGTTCTAATAAATAATCCTCTCCTACCGACCTCCTAGAAATCCTCTCTAAAGCTAAGCCGTCGTCGTGTCTGAGTTCAAAAAAACCTAAAAAAAAGTGACACCTCAGGCGTGAAATCCCATCCTAACCTCTCAGGGAACTTTGAACTGAAGAAGGCTTCTAACAGCCAACTACTACTACTCCTTACCTTACTACTTTAATATTATATATTAAATATATATTAAATATATATATAATATATATTAAATATAAATGATGATGGTATTAATGAGATTTGAGTTGTTGGCTAAATTGAGTAGTTTTGACGGGTTGGTGGAGAGTATAATCCTCAACTGAACCACCCCAACACCCAAAATGTAATGTAATATAACTAGAGAATTATACCAAATATGGCTTCCTTCTTCACCACAAAAAACCTCCACTTTTTAATACCTTTTAACGTTAAAAATGATTTGTAGTTCGAACATTCAATGGACCTCTTATTTATTTAAATTTAAACAAGATTATTGGAGGATTACATTACTAAGAAAGTCTACATTAATTTAATAATTACTTTGACCAATTACAACAATCCTTTCCCGTTGTATTCTTTTAAACAGCCACCTTTTTATATCCTATAGTTAGTATAAACCATTAATATATTTAGTAGCCCGGTTATTAATTCTAATGATACAATATATACAAATACCTTGTGAAAGTTAGGGGAACAAAATCCGTGAATGAATTACCCAAAATGGATTTACTATTTCTGCCCAATAATTGTCAATACTTTGCCCATTTCAGTTTTAGTTTAACAACCGTATTTTGAAAATAATACAACTGCAGCTACAGTTCCATTATTCCTCTCCCAATATACTTTATATTACCTCCAATAAAAAGTACACATTTCTCTAGCTATTTATTTATTTACACCCAAACGTATTTGGAATTCGTCCGTTTTGTTTTTATAAATTCAAGCCATTATTGAAGGGAATCCTATATCCTCCTATGCTCGTAGAAATGTATGCAAATATGATATAAATGGATTATGATATGATGTGATGTGTGTGGTTGTAATAATGATATATGATGATGTGGTGGTGTGGATCCCATTACCGTTGACACATCCTCTACTTCTAATCAGATCAACCAAGGCGGACATCTCCCCATTTAATCCAGACACCAAAAACCTCCACTACTTTCTCAACTGCTGCTGTAGTTAATGCTAAACTTTAATTAACTTCCCTCCTAACATGCATAGGGGCTTAAAGTTGTAATAATTATATAACTAATAATTTAATATATCTCCTAATTCCTAGATCAGATTCCCTTATTATGTGGGCGGAAGTCATAGAGTTTCCCTAATAACCTACCCCCGACCTAGAGACTGAGGAGGGATGAAGGGGGTGTGGCAGTGGAATTATAGGGTTACATACTTATCCTCTCTTACATTATAATATCATCCTTATATCTAAAAGGTCAGTCTGGAATAATTATAAATTATAGCGGATAAGGAAACCCTACACAACTTTAGGCTATTTACAAATAAATCAGTCAAAAATTGCATTTGACAATCCACAAAAGTTTCAAACATTTCTGGTTTTTTGCATATCATTATATTTCCTGTTAAAAATTACCCAAAATAACCACATTTCCTCATTATTATTTTTTCTAACGTTTGTCATGAAAATAGCTCTTTTTTGTATACTATTTCCCAGTTTTTCATGTCTAAATAAACCCTCAAAACCATCAGTTTTGGAGTATAATCTCGATTAGTGGTATTCGTCAAATAGTGGCCCCCTTCCGAATAATAACACCCTTAATTTCTATACCCTATAAGCTCTATTTAACTGTCGGGTTTTGACCCTAAAAAAGGTCACAAAGCCCTTATAGTACCTGCGGTCACTAGCCCAGGGTGAAAAATGGTATAAAGTCACCAAATAACTCGGCCGCAGAAGCCTACAACCCCTATTTAACTCTTTTCTTAACAATTAATGAGTTTTTTAGTAGCCGCGGGGAGTAGTTGAGATGGGAACTGTGTGTAACTCACCAAAGAACTCGGCCGCAGCTTGATGATTGTGAATATGAAAGGCCGGATGATGAAGGAAAGCTGGGAAGGGTTGATAAGGTGAGGTCAAAGTGCCCCCGTTATTATTATTATTAGAAAAACCACCCCCACCACCACCACCACCACTCATCTTACTACCACTCCCCCCCACTACACAATTATTATGCTGACTGGTTGTAGACAAGGGGGAGGAGTTACTGTTATCCGAACCACTCCCACCACTCTGACCCCTCGTCTTCCCCCCAAGAATACTATCAATAGAGAAGGAACTCCGACCTCCGTCCCCTCGACCTTTGAGGAGGATATCCTCAGGGGAACTTGATCTCATCAACGCTGCAGCTGCTGCGACAGACGCTGACCCTCCTGCCACACCCCCTGACCCCGATATAAATGGAAATAAGTTAAAACAACTGGACGGGATGTTGGCCATTCTCATTTATTCCTCTTTTATATTGAATTTTATGTTTCTTTTTAAAAAGTCTCAAAAATAGTCAGAATTCCCCACAATGAATTCCACCTTTTATTCCTCCAAAGCTACTTTTATATTTCTCTTTTTACTTTAACCCAATAAAGTCCGTGAGTCTCACTTTATACATTTTACTTTTTTGTAGTTTATATTCTAAAAACATTTATTTTTATTCCCATCTAATTGTAACTTTATAAACTTATTAAACTCTCAACTTCTTTGGGTCCAAACTGTGTAAAATCCTTTGTAAAAGTTCCAAATAGGATTGTACAAAACACCCAACCAACAAACTCTTTTTCTAGTCTTCTTTTCCAGACTATAAAAGCATAAAATAAGTGTAGGTATTTCTGGCTAGTTTTATTATTCCAAACATGTCCGTTTGAATGTAGTAAAAAGTGGGTTGTAATTGTGTAGCTAATTATATAATAGGATGGTTAGTTATTGTTATTAATGTGTTTGTTATTGAATAAGGGGGATGAATAAGGGGAAGTTGAGATGATGTGGAGATGTGTAAGAGATATATATGGAGATGGAGATGGAGATGGAGATGGAGATGGAGATGGAGGTTGTTATTCGGAGGATGGACTAATTCACATTGACAAATCCTCCAACACCAACACACACCCCTCCCTTCCTTCCTTATTCCATATACACACAGAATATAAGTCTCCCTTCCCATATCCCACTAAACTACTTACTACCTTTACTAATAACATTACAACTATTAATATTATCTATACACTCTCAAATGCTGACCCGGGGCTACTATTTACACTTTTATTTACGGTTTAAATGGTTATCAAGAGACATTCAGGGGGTGCTAATAAATATTCGAAAGGGGTACTATTAAAAAAGGAACCACTATTACAGGTGGGTAACTATTTGAGGGAAGCCGCTATTTCAGGGGCCACTATTCCAAAGGGGCCACTATATTTAACGGGTGCACTATTTGAGGGCATCTACTATGCGAAGGGGCCACTATATTTAACCGCGTGCACTATTTGAAAGGGGCCACAATGCGAAGGGGCCACTATTTAATGGGGGCACTATTTGAAAGTCAGGAGCCAATATTGAATGTGATCACTACTTATGGCGGCTACTATTTGTAAGGGGCCACTATTTGTAAGAGGTAACAATTGAAGGATATACGGTATAGATTAGATAGTACTACTACTAGTGGTGGTGGAGGTAGTTGTTGACTAGAGAGGGACTTAAGACCCTTTTAGTCTCCATGAAACATGGAGATACGGTATAGTATTAAGGGACGTTTTATGGGATATGTTGAAGTAGTGGCTCTCTAGGATTTGTATCCACTTTATCATCCCCAACTATATCCTCCGTTCTCATCCACCCTCGCTCCTCTTATAATATCTCTACTATAAAATCCCAGCGTGACCAGTGCTGTAACACAATGCAAGTTACCCCAACCTTCACTAAAACT
>JAQFZX010001659.1:0-26491 GCA_034682405.1 Hydroisotoma schaefferi | reverse complement strand
ATTTAACTAAACTTACTAAAGGATTCTAAATATTTAACTGAACTTACTAAAGGATTCTAAATATTTAACTGAACTTACTAAAGGATTCTAAATATTTAACTAAACTTACTAAAGGATTCTAAATATTTAACTGAACTTACTAAAGGATTCTAAATATTTAACTGAACTTAGTAAAGGATTCTAAATATTTATTGGGAATGATGTGTTCAACAACTCTAAATCAGTCAAACCCGGGTATGATCAGCAGTCCCATGACTGACTATTTCAAACCTTCAAAAGGGTTTTATTTGGAGCAGATTAATTACATGTACAAAGAACAACTTTACTCCAACGTGTTGGTTTTCGTAAGTTTGGTATAGAGAATTAAGGAATTAAGGTTTTATTTATTATTTTAATGTAATTTGGTAACTCTTTTTGGGTTTTTCAGGGTAGCATAACTTTATCCATGAGTGAAAAACTCAAAGATATACTTTCAGAACCTCAGCAAGTACATGTGCTGATTTTATGTGGGGACTCTGCATATTTTACTCAAGATTATGTCCGTGCCGAATCCTACTATAGAAAAGCTTTGCAGCTTTACAAATCGCTGGCTAAAAATTTGCCAAATTTGAAGGAAACTTTGCCCGAAGACTCCAGTAATGGTATCATCTCCTAAACTAATTTTGTTTTGTTGGTTGTGTAGTTTTGTGTATTTTTATTTGGGGTTTATCCTAATGTATGTATTTTTTTTGGCAGATATTAAATACAAATTGTATCTCTGTTATATGCAATGGAAAAAACCTCAAGATGCTCTAAGTATGCTTCAGAGTATTCCTGCAAAGTCTCGAACGGTTCGGACTAATATGGCTCTTGGAAAGCTGTACATGCAGAATGGAATGGAGAGGCCTGCTATCACTTCATTTAAAGAAGTTCTAAAGGTGATTTGTAGTTTTTCTTGTTCGATTTAAATCTTCCGTATAAAGTTTTAACGACCGTTTAACGTTGGATTTTATGTTACAGGAATGCCCAACTTCAATGGAAGCTATCGAGGCCCTAATTTCTCTGGGATTAAAGGAGTCTGACTTGCAAAGTTTTTTTAATCACCGTGTCAATAAAATGCCGTACTCTGAATGGTACATTAGCGATAGCTTAAATAATATGAATGGCATGATTAAATGTCGTTATTAAGCGCTGAGGGAATTGAATTTTTGAATTTATTTTAGGTTTTTTACTTGGATCAAAGCTCAGCAAGCTTTGTCTTCTCGAGATTTTGCTCAAGCTATTGATATGCTAAATTTGATATCAGAAAACCCGTTGTTTCACAACAATCATTATATTTTGGAATCTTTGGCTAATGCGTACACTTTAAATGGAGATTATGATGCTGCATTGGGCCCTTTGCAGCTGGTAAGAAATTAAATAGTCGGCCTCTGCCCCAGTGTCCATTATTGAGTGAACGTTTATTTCTTGTTTTCTTAAATTCCTTCAATTTTTAGAGTCAACGTCAAGAGCCTGCAAATATGAACGGAATGGATCTCTTGGCGTTTTTATTGTGGTGGGGTCGTAAAACTACAGATCTGGAAAGACTGATGCAGCGACTTGGCGAGATGAATTATAGTGAAAACCGCCCAGAAGCTTGGATAGGTTAGTGAATTTTTTTATAACAAAGCAATGACGAATAATAGAAAGATTGCATGCAAGTGGTTGCTAAAAAACATTATTTATTCAGCCCTCGCATACTTTTCACATCTAACTGGCCGAAGTGTCAAAGGAGCTCAGTTTGCACAGCGGGTATCAAAATTGTTGTACTTTTAGCTTTTGTAATACTCTAAAGTTTCAACTGAAGGAGACACTTACTATTTTGAAATTTAAAGGCACTGACTTGCTCAAATAATAAGAATGTGGAAGCTATGATTTGCAAAGCGTACTTATTGTCCGAAAATAAGAAACTACAAGAAGCTGCGGAGTGTTTTCGAGAGGCAACTCAGCTGTGCGGTAATCGTTTTGAACCACATGAAGGATTAGTCAATTGCTATCTAGAACTTCAGAGGTACAGAGACGCTTCTACCATTGCTAACTGTGCAATGAAAAAGTTAGGACAAACGCCACGAGTACTTACGGTAAGACCGCCTACTTTACCTGGTAGACTTATTACTTACAGGTTTTTTACTTCGATGTTTCAGATGTGTGCTCTTCCTTTAAGTAAGGATCCACTTACTTTTTCGAAAGCGAAATCTTACCTAGAAAAAGCATTACAAATTGATAAAACGTTCATGCCGGCCGTATTTCTCTTCGTGGATATTCTTGAGGAGGTCAGTCATCGCTAATTCATAAACTTTCACCTGGAAATAATTTGTTAACATATACCTAACCTAATTTTCAGGAATCCCACTTCGACACAGCAATTCATTTATTAATGCAAGCTGCCGAAAATTCTAGTGCTAATACGCAAGTGCATCTTCGCCTTGCTCAGCTATGGACTAAAGCCAATTCAGACGATCGAGCCGCTGATCATTTTTCACTGGCTTTAAGGTACGTTTTCTTCCATGTTGCTGGGTTTGGCAGTTACTCTCGGAAGTTTTTAAAATTCAGTTGTCACCATTTACAACTTCGATTCTTTATTTAGATTGGACCCAACTAGTCGTGACGCACGCGAGGGTTTAAATCGCTTGGACCCTTCTTCTAATCGTAACGCAGTTCATGAATCAGGACAAGCTACATCATACGATCTTGGTGATGACGTAGATTTAGATGAAGATGAGGACGATCATGACGTAAGATAACACTTTCTAATGTGCTTTCTAAGGTCATAATTATGTTTTTTTTAAATTTGTATCGTTTTACTTGGTTATAGCTGGAAGCTGTAGATAGTGAATTGGATCCGTCTTCGTTATGGAGTCCACAGGCCGACTTCTAGATAAAGTAGATATGTTAACGTTAATTACTGATTAGTATTTCAACAAATGAACTTTGGTTTACTTCCTCTTCGTGCCTTTCCCTTTGAATTACGTGGATTTATAATTATGTTCATATTTAATTAAAAAATGTAGCGTGACTGATAATAGGAAGAAGCAATTTTAAATCATAAGTTTGTTCATGAAATTCTAGTTTTTTAGTGATGGAGATTTCATATTTAAAACTACCAGTGCAGTGCAATAGTTAATCAAATCCTACATTTTATAATATAAAAATTTGTTTTACAAATCAACAACGATCTTTTTTATCTCGAGACGTATCTATGCTAACTTTGTACTAAAAAAACAGGCAATTGTAGTTTTGCAACTAGGGAGGATGAAACACACTTTTGTAAAAGCCTGGAAAACGAAATCATTTTTTATAAATAAAATATATCATGTACTTTCCATACAAGGCTTTTTAATTAATGACTCATTAAATTTGACTTAGCTATAAACATTAAATACTGTAAATTTGATTTTCCCTTGCGAACAAATTTAAAGAAGTCCATTCCACAGAAATAAATAAAATTTACATTTTCAACTTTAAGTCATTAGTTTTAATTTTCTCATTGACCATGTGAATCAAACTAATAAAACTGTGATACATTGAAAATACCACTGATATTAAAGTATTTTTTTCCAGAGCTATGCTGTGTTAATTATAATTTGTATCCAAACAAATTTTCAAAATGGTTAACAGATAGTCAGGGTGTCTAAAATACTTTTTATCATTTCTTAATTAAAAGTAAAAATGGAAAAGTTCTACTTTTAAGGTAAGAATTATAGTTTTGCTGAAAGTAACTTCAGGGCATTCCATTGACAGAAGTAAAAGAATGCTATGTAAGACCATTCTTATTGGTTTGGTACGGATCCTTTCCGTATATCAATTTTGTACGTTTTTGAATATGGTTTATTCACTAAGCCCTTCATCTAAGAATTAATATTACTTTCGAACAATTAAATGGTTGGCAACTGAAGCCCATTCTGCCATGACCAGCAAATGACGCGACGCTCTGGAAACTTATTGTTGTGCATTGAAAAAATCTCAAGCTCATAAATACAATGGAGAATGGAGTAGACAAATTGACCGAGATTCGAGATATACCGTATTTATCGAACAGTGACCGAGTGACCTCCTCAAATAGTGGCCTCTTTCTAATAATGGCCCCTTCTTTACGATTGATTAACCCCATAAGCATAACCGCATAATTTTATGTTAAACAGTTATAAAAACGGAAAAAATCATTTGTTCTATACATCATTATGAGAGAATAAAGCCTTTATTTATATTGGATTTTACAAAGATCTGATCCAGTTTTTTAAGATACACGCATGTTAAGGAAATATTATTATCAGTCTGGGCTGTGTATGAAACGCCCTGCAAGGGTAGCATTGAGTTTGATTGAGACAAAGGATATTGAGGTATATTAGTCTAGGATAACACTAATAGGAAAAGGATGGTGGAGGAAGAATGGAAGTTTTCACTTTCCAAAATTTGGACAGATCTTGCAATATCCACTAATTTTTGTTTTTTTTCTTCTGATGATCAATCAAGCAAACATTGAGTAATAACAATTTACAAGCAGCAACCACTGCTGCACAGCTACCACAGTCTGTCGTTATTTATAGACTATTGCTTTCGACTTCATAGCTAAGTTATCTAGATTAACGAACTCTACTTTTTGATATTTTGCTTTGCATCGGTCTGCTCAAGCCTCAAGTCTGAGTCTCTAGTCTTTAAGAATGATTGATGGCATCTCTGACTGTTATTTCCATTTTGATAAAACGTGTTCTTTCCTTGGACTTAATATATTTGTGTAACAGGCAAGAATTACTAAAACTTGTTCTTCCGTTCATCATATAAATTCATATTCAAGGCAAATACGCATGAAATAACTAAACAAACGGGCTGCTGGAATCTGGAATGGAACAAAATATCCCATAAGAAGTAATATTAATGAAGAAATGGACTGCTAAAAGTTGAAGATCATGCTATTACATGCTACCGTCAACGGATTGCTTAATAGATTAAATTGCATCCAGAGATAATTATGTTAAATATAAGTAGGTGTTAACAAAATCTAAATATCAAATCAGGATGCGAATGCTGTCTAGTGTTTTCAGCAGCTTGCCTTAGCAGTTGCTCAATCTTCTCCATTTCCATTCCGGGGATATTCTTTTTACCAAAAAACCAATGTAATTACAACAATACTTACAGCAGTGTGAACATGAATAATTTGGATTTTGGTTCGTAGACTAAGCTGTAATAAATCATAGGCTATTTCACATTCTCGCAATGTTTAACATTTTCCTAACTCCACTAACTCTTTGATGCCTTTGAGACAAAAAAGGTTAAATGACAAAACAGAGGACAAGTTTATCAAGATGAGAGGGAGTAGCTTGCGGTAAATACATCATGATTATATTTTTATGGATTTTTTATAATCATCATTGACAAAAGATTTATTTACTCAAAAGGAATTGGCTTATGTAATGTTTTTTATGCCCCTTTATTATACAGACATGAAAATGAATACTGTATACATTTCCGATTTGTATTACCCCTTCATAGTTTCCCCTATCTTTTCATTTAAAGTTTTTTAATTCATCCTATATCTTACTTATTTTAAGCGTTTTTCATTTGTTCATTGGAAACAATAATATTCCACGGATCCAGATTAAAACTGGAATTACGGTACACTATGAATGAATCTTCAAAATTCAGTATATATCCAATTCAACAATAGATAAAAAGTAATGCATTTTAAGAAAATATTTTTTTGTCCATTAGCTAAAGGGGGCATAAAAATCAAACATGCATAGCAGTTGAAAATTCCAGTAAGGAATTTGTGAGTTGATTTTTTTACTTTTTTACTGAGACAGTTTACTGGATGGATATGTTAATAATTATGGTTTTAATCCTCACTTTTACTGCTTTATTTTTCCGTCCGTCCTTACCTTCAGTTATTTCATTCAACCGTTCATAATTCAATTAAGGCTTTAGGAATTGTCTTAGAGCATAATTAAAATGAAGTTCGTAAAACATACGACCCTGAGTCACGGAAATCTAATAAAAAGTATGTTTGACGAATTTCAAGACATATCGGCACACTACTACTGGTAAGATTGTCAGGTTTTGTCGCACTTGCTCAGTTGGAAACTAACAAAGAGGAAAGGATAAAGATCAATCCGTATTAAGTAATCTAAATGACCTAGCCATACCTAAAAATGGTTAGGGAAAGTTATATGACCTTTAACAATTTATTTGGATTTGGTTCCTTTAACATTTGGAAATCTTAAGAATGTAAATGAGCCTGAAAAAAATATATTTAAGATCATTCTTCTATTCGTGTACCTGCTCGCACTTTTACTGTAGTGGAGTGCTACAATCAGGCGTTATCCTTGCCCTTACTGCAATGCAATGATGTACTTCAATTAGCCCAAGATAACATTTAACTAACCAAAGCAGGTAGACGTAGACGGAATGATTGTAAGCATTTTATACTGATATCCATTACGATGATGTCCTTCTTTCTTAGAACTATTTATGATCAACGGACGGTGCGATGATCGACCATAAAAAAGTGCCTACAAATGTATTAGTATTGCTAAGCATTCCTTCTCTGAGGAAAAGAACATTTTTGTTAATCCGTGTAGTTTGGCATTCCGAGTACGAATCCGGCAATTAAGTAAGTGGCATTAAACTTCGACTGATGGCCAGTAATCCTTTCCACTGTTTCTATTCATTTTAAAATAATTTTAGTAAGCCCTAACAAACTTCCAATTACTTGAGCATTTGTAAGTAATTCCGTTTACGGTGACCGTAAATGATTTATTATTGGTACTACAAACAATGCACATTACTACAACTGTCAGCGTTATTGCCAGACATTATGTTGACTATAGTTGCCCAAATCTGAGGTTTGACTTTATCCTCACTCATGGCTGCTGTCAAATTCGTTCTGCGTGAATCATGATTAATCAATAAAGAGCACCCTACCCTTTCATGATTGGATAGCAGTTCCCAAAAGGTACATGGCAATTAAAAACTATTCAAGATTAGCTCTTGCCTAATCATTATCATATGCAATCCGTTGAATCGAACTTGACTTTGAACAACCGTTACGCGATAAGTGTGTGAGTAGAGTAGGTAAACTCCATGTCTTAAGTAGTAATGATTATGCTGAAACACCGTTTGTATTAATATGTACGTACAGTAAAAGAGATAACAGCAAAGTTTGGAGTTTAGATGTCATAAGGCTAAGCATTGGACACAATAGATGAAGGATGCGGTTGTAAGTTGAATAATGAATCAGTGTGTGTAAAAAGATCAAGGTGGTTCTTTACATGGTTCAAGGAAATTGCATGATAATGATTGATAATATCCATTGTAAACTACTACGACGACTATCTTAACGATTTTATATCTGGAATGATAAAAATGGAATAGTCGGTATCAAGTATCACAGCCCATAAGGTTACTACAATTTATTTGTAAACTTCTTACTTCCTATCTGTGATGTAGGATGAACATTCCAGAAAGAGCATCAATTCTACATAACCTTCTGGTAAAAAACTCGAGTTTTTTTATATCATCGACCGAAGAAGATAATAGGGGCTTTTAAGATGAAATACTGTTGTTCAACACTTTCCATGATTCCTAGGCTGTAGCTTTATAGGCTTTCTTGGCATCTAGCCATGCATAGCATTAGAGTCAGAGTTGAGAAAAAGTGTGGACAAGCACAAGACATTAGAGGTTCCACTAAGGATGCTCATTCATTCTCAAGTCGCGATTTCGAAATTCTAAACCCCAACAACAATCCATTCACCTTCACCAGAGACAGACAGATGAATCTAACTAAGAACCTCAACTCAATAACTAGGAAGGAAGGAAGGAAGTTGGCGTTGTACATACTTTGCCGTACTTGGATACAATTGGATTTGTGTTATTATTATTACTTTCATCATGTAGCGATGTAGCAGCGTACCTACTTAATTCTCATGCAAACAATGTCGTAGCATGTTCTTTGTGTTTTGGTTAGCTAATGCGCTTATTTGATGTTATTGTTTAAGTAAGCAGGCAGTTATACCTGTGTGCTTATAGGTACTGCTTTAATCAAGATAGAAGGGTGAAGGTGACTGCTTATTATTGTAATTCCATCTTTGAAATAACCATGTATATGTGGAATGTTTGGATTACGAGTTTGTTTACTGTGTTTTCTATTCTTGCTCCAGGGATATTTATGCTTTGATTGCAGTAAGTAACAAGCCTTCCTCATCGAGAGTCAATTAACTTTGTAAAGAAACATATATAGTCTGCATACACTATATGTATTCTTTAAATTTTTGTCAATAGAACTCATGAAATCAATACGGAGATACTTTAATATTTTGCCTTTAATAATGAATAATATTTCCATACTCATATCTTCTATAGAAATGTTGAAACATTTTTAATCTATTCGTTGATTTTTATTTGATTGAGATTTCCAAATTGCTTATCATTATTAGTACCCTTAGGCCTAAGTTAGTTTACACTTCACCTTGATTACGACAAATCAGCAACTAATCTCATTAACTGTAGACTTATAGACTAATTTATGTTTACTGACCACTTGCCACTTTCATTTGTCTTTGTTAAGAGTAGCAGCAGGCAGTTTTCCTCAATATACATCGTCCGTTTGGATAAATCGTACTTGAACATATAGTATTTATAACGCATTGAGGTGCATATGTTTCATTGAGCTAATGGGGGATTTAATAATTTCACTTTAGATGTTAATTCATTGCCGAATTAACTAAAATTGGATAACCATATCAGCTTTTTATGTCGGATTAGTCACTTGCATGATCTCTTATGCTGTTGACATTAGCTTGCCTGACTTTTAGTATTGCATGAGTTTCCAAATAATTCTCAATTTTCTAAATGCTGTTTCTAAAACTTTATGATACTCTTAACCATTTAATTAAATCCGATTAAATTCTTTAACTCAAGAGAAAGCTAAAAAAAATGTGAGTGCTGCTGATGTTGTGCTTTTAGAAACCAATGTATGAGAATTAACTATAAATTAATTACTCGCTCCGGATTTGCATTGTCTGTGTCATATATTCGTATTTGAAAAAAATGTCGACCAGATCATTCAGATTGATTACCACGCGTCCAAATAAATTATGAAGACAAAATATATACCCTTTGTGGACTATCTTCCCGGATCAGTAATTATCCTGAGGGAAGACAGAATTCTTATTAATTTCTACAGTCGTGTTCATAAATACCTGCTATAACGCTCTGTGCCTACCGATTAGTTTATTTAAGTAGCCTCCCACCGATGCAACAAAGATTTTCAGTACAGTAAATACGCAGTCAACATTCAGATTAGTTGTAGTTGTGTTGTAAGTGGTTGATGTCAATCATGCAAATGCATATTATGCTTTTAATTAGGAAGTGAGAGCTAGTTTTGAGAAATATTATATGCAGCAAGAGCAAGTGTAGGAAGATTCATCCATTACAATGATATGTGAACACTTGTAACGAGTCATTCAAACAAGTTAACTGTTTCTTATTAGCGAATGAAAAATAAATAAAATGTCCTTATTGCCGCTTATCTCCAACTTTCTGAGTACATATATTCAGTAATTGAATGACGGATAGGGATTGAATCCATATATTATTTTTTAATAAAGTCAGCCGAGCTTAATATACCACTAAATGCAACGCAAACATATTTTTACTCGTGCATGTGGGAAAAAAGTTGTCAATTTAGAACTTAATCTACTAAGCAGCTTCCAGTTAATGGTTCTCATTCTCGTTATATGTATTGCAATGTGTATTTAAAAACTTATAAAATGTAGTTTTCTTAAACAAGATAAATGCGAATTGTGTAAATGTACAGTAGTTAGTACACTACATATCAGAAACAGCCATAGGACCCTAACAAGCTAACCAACTCTATTTAACTTCACACAACATTAAATAGTTTCAAGTATGTATATAATAATGCAGTCAATTGAAAAGCATTTGGTACTGTTTGCCGTAGTATAGTAGGCTTAGCTGGAGGAATGCATGTAAGCGTGTAATAAAAAGTTAAGAAACAAGTAATAAGGACTGCTGGAAATATAATCTCAGATCCAAGACAAGGATCAGTGACACTGGCAAGCAAAGCTAAAGCTGGGAAGTTAAGTTCGTTCGAACATCTTTTTTCTGGAATGGAACGCTTGAACGTGCTACTAGTTGGCCGGTAGTTTAAAACACACTCAAAGTACTTGCTTTGAGGACAAGAAAAAGGCCTCGATCTTCCTATACCTAATCTCCTCGATTCTCAGTCTTCATCGGCCTACGGTGGGATTGGAATCATCTTGGAACACAAGTTGTAGAAGCAAGAAATAGTAATACTAACGACGGTAGAAGAACAAGAAGTAATAAGCTAAATATTCGTCAACTATACCGAGTGGTTCAGTGTGCTGTGGGGTTAAGGGAGGTAAACCAACCTATACTTACCGTACCGTACACGTTCCTTTTGCTTCTACAAACTACGGACCACGATACGATGATATTCTCTTCTGCTGTAATTCAAAGCAATGCAATTCAATGCTGGTCATGAGCCATGGATGGGAAACTGAGAACGGCTCGACTGCCGAAGCAAGCTAGGGAACTAAGTTGGTTCATAGTTAGCGAAGAACCCTAAGAGATCAGCAGTCCACCGTTGCTATCAGACGAGGAAAGTGTGGGTGTCCAGCACGTGCCATCATTCCTGTTGAGATATCAAGCAAAATACCGGAACATTTTCCGAACCAAATTAAGTCAAACGGAAGTTAGCTACTTATTTTTCTCATCCCTGCCTCTTCGTGTCTACACTACGTATCGTTAGTTTGTTCATCTATCCAGCTTCTTGATTCTTTCTCATTCCTAGACTCATAACAAGATTGAATTTGCTGGATTGAAATTTCCCCTATCATCGCTGCAATAATCATCGTCCATCCCATACATTCAACTTGTAAAATTTTACTTGTAGGAGCACCTTCAGTGTCAAATATCAGTGTGGAGTATGCAACTGTTTTAAAACTTACAACTTTGCGTGCATGTAAACGAAAACAAGCCACTACTGGGAACCAGGAAGGAACTTACGCACAGACATCGCACAGTTGACAGCAATCTGAAGAGGCGTGTTAGTGACTTTTTAGCAACATCGTCTACTGATATAAAGCATTAGGAAAAGAACTGTTGTTGGCCAGATTCTGGAATTTTGAGATCTTGGCATAGGCAATTGATTCTTTCATGACGGGATTTGCATTTGCATGCGTGTATATAGATACGTAACAAGTTTACAAACATTGAGCGCTTGATATGCAAGGAGAAACAGATAAATTCAATCAAAAAACGAACTTTTTGTTGGATTGAATTTATATTTGGACAAGAAAGTTGGCTATATTACTCATCTGTGAACTAAAATTTACTAAAATGTTTGGGAAATAAATCCTTAAAGGAATTTTTATTCCTTATGCCTAAAAACTTTGAGATATTTCTTACATCCTTTCAAACTCTCTACGTATATTTTAGGTAAATTCCTACCTTTGAATACAAAGTGGATAAATTGTTATATTAGAGACTACTGGCTTAAAACACTATAAAATTCACAGATGACAGAATCTCATATGAAGCAGGCTGTGAGTCTTCTTCGTGGACAAACTCCGGCACTCAGTTTATAGAAAGACAAAACACGAAGTTCAGAAACCTCGAAGAACCTTATTCCTCTTGAAGTGTCTCTTTAGGTAAGATAAAGATACTCAGTTCGTCGCCAGACAGGTATTTCAGCCACATTGCCTTCCTACATCTATACATGTTATCTTAAATAAGGCTAAAAATCCTTCCTTCGACTTAACAATTATTATAATTGATAGTGAGAAAATTACAATGCTAGTGGACTGATACTATGTCCACTCCGGTCTGTCAAGCTCGCTGTTGAATTTCAGCTTTTGACTAACAGCTTCTTCTTCAGCCATACTTACCTACCATGTCAAAAGTCTGAAAAAAGCAAATAGCAGAAAAAGTATGGAAAAAAGCTTTCGTCTCATTCTGAAAAAAACTGTTAACCTCATCAAAAAAGAATGATTCCTCCAAGTGGATCCTCATCACCCTCCACTACTAAAAACAAGGAAGCGCCATATACCCATTAAGTTGGACTTGGATTGAAACCGTACCGTGTCGAGTTTCCCGTGTGTCGTGTCGACTGTCGACCTCGTCTAATTTCAATCAGATTTTGTCAATTCACCTTTACGTCTGCCTAGACGTTGAAGTTGTTTAATATTCATTTATACGCCAGCAGCCCAACAAGATTGACACCGCAGTATCTCTTTCCATGTTTCCATCTGATCCCAGTCAGATCTATATGCATTCTTTAATTGCGGTTGAAACCTATACTGTTTGCTCCGTTTTTCATTAAGGTACAAGATTTCTCACAAGTGGATTCTGTTTCATTGAGTAATATCACATCATTCTAACAGAGCTCTGTGGTTTCGACATCCGACCCGACCGACCGATGAAAAAGTTTCTTAATTAAATCGTCGGTGGTAAATGAGCTACCTCTGCTTGCCATGTTTGTTTATTCAATCACCATAACCAGTTCGCCAGACGAAGTTTTGTTTATTTTCCCAATTAATATTCCTATTCGCTAATTTTCTTGCACCATTAGAAACTATTGTTTGAAGACTACATACTTTTCCTTGCAAAGTCAACAGCCGCAGCCCCATCCGTGGAACTGAAGCACCTTAATTACAAAATATAATCAATAGAAACTTGCTCGTTAATTTGAACTGGTGATTTATGAGTTAAGTGTCAATGCTCATATCCTTGCTAAGTTCTGACGGTTATCAATGACTTACCGGTCACCACATTCACTTAGTTGCAGTTTCACAGACATTACAAGTACGTACAGTTGAAGACAGTGAAGACTTAATTGAATATTTGATTGGATTCATCCAGTCCACTTAACGCGTACTTGAACTCTTGTAAGCTCCCTGATGCGATGCTTTCATGAAGTGACAAAGAAATGAATCGAAGCAACACAATACAATTTCAAGGTAAATTAACCTACTATTTCCCCCCTTATACTTGTTTCTTGGCGTACCTCTTTCAAAAGAAACTGTCATTTTCAAAGCTTTCATGTAATCAAGAACAATATGCAACAGTTTACTTTATGCTCACGTACAAAAATCTGCATGAAATGATTGGTTTCTCTACGTAATTATGATCATGTTGTAATGCTTCACATAAAAAAGTCGACAGTACTATTGGGCATTGGGTTGGGTTGACTGATGTTCAAAAATCCTTAAGAACTGTAGGATTTATTATTATTATTATTGTATACTTCTATGCAACTGATTCAGCAAATCAAGCAGTAACATTCTCTCTCGGCCATGGCCCTGGTCATTCGTTTTACGACACAATGCATACTGTTTGAGACTATGAAGTTTTGGTTTGATTACGGAAATCGTGATTCCACTGTCATTATCTTTACTGAGTTGTATAACATAAGAAAATAACAAGCATGCATGTGACTCACCCATGTTCATACTTTAATACTTACTACTACTTGCTTGAATACACCCGTAGCTCTCTTAACCAAGCCGAGTAGTTACCATCTTTAATATATTGAGTGACTTTTCACTACTACACGTTTATCCAAACTACTGATGGGGTTGTTGTATTCCATTTATTTACTTAAAGCAATTTATCAGAAATGCAAGCCTCATTCTTCATAGCAATGCAATCCACTGCAGATAGTTGTTAAGTAAGTGCGTAAAAAACTGCCATTATCATTTACACACTAATCATAGTACAAGCTATTGGAACATCTACCAGGCGGCTGAGACGTCTGCTGGTTTTATTTTTGTAGACTACATGTGATGATGATGATACACAGTCATTTTTGATTTACATGCACTCATCAACGTTATCCAAGATGATACAACTTACTGCAGTGTAAAGGATTTTTAATGCTTATATGGATGAAATGGGAGATCCAATCTCTCGTGCATCATTCTCTAATCGTAAAAAGCAGGAATCCCAATTTGAAGAACAACTAAAACATACCTGCCTTGCCCATTATACATGCTTGCACTTAGGCCCATTATGGAGATAATAGATAAGAGGTTCCTCTTTATCTTTTTTGACCGTTTACTGTTTCTATCTGCTGAGCAGGGTTTCTTTTTCTTATGCAATGAATTATCAACAGCCTTGCCATTACGTAGTGCATTTAGTATGGTCAAAAACGGACATGAGTTTTCTTTCTCAGAATATATCGAAACCTGTCGAAGAGGATAAAATTAAAACGATTCGATTATTCCCGTCCTTCCTTGTTACAACTTCTGGAAGACGTCAAGCTGGTATTCGACTGACTGATGATGATGTTTCTGTCCGTCTTTGGTCTTCTTCGTGGAGCTATACAATCCTTTAACGGAGGCTTGAACTAACTTATAACAATAGGAATCTTACCTACCGAATAACCGCTTTAGAATTATAACTATCGCTATTGTATTGTTGTCTGGATAGCTTGAGGGTCTGTTTACAATTATAGAAAATTTTATAGTTATTAGGACAGCTTCATACTTATCTAGTCCAGCTCAGCCCCATGGAGTTATTCTGAGACAAAGTTAGCTTTTGGCTTGAGACAGAGAAAGATATAGAAAATATTAAGTGTGGTGTCGTATTGGTGTGGTGAGTAGCCTTTTGGTAGCTAACTGGTAGGAAACAATTCATGAGAAGGTCTTCCCATGAAAAACGAGAAGGAATGCAGCTAAAATCAAGCTTAGTCTCATTTACTTTAATTAGCCAAATCCAACTTAAACTTTATTGCCTGACGTTGGCTCATAGTACTGTAGGAATACAAATACTCTATAATCGAACTGAAATACAATACGGGCATCTTAAATACCTTGCCTACGACACCAATAAGTTTTTTGGTCCTACTGCAATAGAAATTAAGACTTGGTTTTCATGGTTCCTTACAGCTATCAGTTTCTTACCGTACAACTTAGGGACAACAGCTTAACTTGGTCTTCGTTATAAATATCATACGGCATTGTAATCACCGCGTTCTACTCTAATATATTCTAAAGTACTGCAAACACCAATGAAAACTCTTTCAATTCCACTTCCATGGATTTCCTCCGCCTAAGACTAATTAGGAAATGGCTTTCAATTAAAATGACATTAGTCATCAAAAAGGATGCAAGGATGCAGTATTCATTATCATTAGTAATCAGGCAGTGTATTATAGAGCATGACGTTTAAAATTAGAATCGAGTAGGCCTGTCATAGCTAGACGACCCCACGTTGAAAGCTTTGTATCGTAAGAAGATTATCGTCAACCTTTTCAATCAATCTGACTCCCTTCTTTTTCCATTCAATTCACGTGTTCACAGATTAAGCGAATTCGGGCAAGGAATAAAGTTGAACAGTATTACAGGAAAAACAAATTAAGAGATACAGGGGAAGAAAAGTGTTCACTATGGCTGTGTTTAGGATCTAACCTTACAAATGCCTATACTACTAAAGTGGAGAGACACACTCCCACTCCTCCTTGGGTGAAAAGCTTTTACCTACTTATCTTGGTCCGCTCGATGCATACAATACCGTACTCAACCCGGCTGAATTTAATCCATCCGAGTAAAACACGCAGGTCAGGGACGATAATTTCCATTCGGGTTTTCGAATAGGTAGGGTAAGGATTCGTAGTGGATTCCTTCTTTGTCTTATATTCTCTACTACAATTACCATGCACCTGCAGAAAATATTTTAATACCGGTTGGCCAAACTCAGCTCATATAAATCCATGACAAATGGTGAAAGTTTGGCTCGTTCCTAGTAGCACAAAATTCTACTTTAGCCAACACGCTTCATATCCGATCCGAATTCAGCTAACAAATTCATGATGTGCAATAATGAAATTTCTACCTCGATACCATGCACTACTATATTCTCCATGCTCTAATTCACTGGATATGGATGTAATGCAATATGCAATGCACAAACCGAAGTCGATAATCCGCAAATACCGTGGTTTTTGGTGGATTGCTGATTCTGATGTCAATACTTGCAGCTCCTGCGAACTCGATTGTAGTAGCCTGTACTCCTCAAGTACAGCTTGAAAATAGTATTTTACTCTATTGCAGTCGATAGCTTAGTATCTGCACCACTTCTTATAAGAAAAGAATCATCACTAAGCCTTTACAAGAAGGTTTCTTAGTGATAGAACTTTTTTACCCATTCGGCTGAATAGTAAAAAATACGGAATGGCGTATGCGAGCATCGGGTTCTTTCTTCGGTCGTCTCCTAAGCCATTCATGGGATTTTCCCATTTTATTGACGGGCGGAAGTCATTTACCGTTCTGCTTCTGCCTTGAATGAGCTTAAGGACCCTTTAGTAAACTATTTAAATGCGAGTGAGTGTTGCTAAAGGCCGATCAGTCCACCATGCATTTCTAGATTTAGTGGTGGCGTAAAAGGATGTGCTGGGAGTAGTTCTTGATATAGAAGAACGTTCGTTTATCTTTCAGTTCATTAGTTTATTATTTTGTGTGGTTGCGGTGAAGTGGTATCATTTCTTGGGTTTAGTGCACTGTCAACTGTTGACTAATAACTGCATCCACCACCGCCACGATAACTATAGGATACTATACTGTAAGTGGATGCGGTTGGATAAACTCTGCATATGCCAGTTTTAGCAGATCTTTCCTGGTCATAGGAAAGAGAAAGGGAGTCCGAAAATTAGGAAACTCCTATCCGATGTCTCTTAAAGTGAATATGGGTGTGTGGTTTGTGTCATGTAAATTAGCTGAGCTGCAGCATGTGTTAAAAATTCGGTGCCTTAGTTCCTAAGAAACGGACCGAGAAGCAAATTTTTAGAATGCAAGGAGTATTTTGGTTAGTATAATATTTCATTTTATTTTGTTTCTTATTCATGGATAAACTTCTCTCTTAAATTCGTATTGGTCTAGTAGTCTAATGTCAAAGTGCATGCTTTTTCAACTTTTGTGAGCTGTAAAGGCTGGAATGTCAGATTAGCGATAATAAACTGTGCCTGTGAGTTTTCCTCAAATTTTTGAGCGATCTTCACCTATGAAGTGAACGAATCACACCATCCTGAATTATATATAATCTGACCCCGACCAGACATCCTTTTCCTTGCTCGCTTTAAGCTTTTACATGCATATTCTTCGTTCGTTTAGGGTTTATACCTAAACTACACAGGATCTTGGCTAGTTTATAACACCATTTTACAACCAGACTCGAACAATAATCGATATCTCGCCTGTTCCAGGAACACTAATAAAACCATTGTAATAATTGCCCTTACTGCTGTGTTACTTTTCATACCATTGAAATTGCGTCCCTTTTGGACTTGGACTATCTACTATTATGCAGGTCATGGGGAGACGTCTCACAATGATTGTTGACAGAGTGCATGAGGCTTTGAGTAAAGGCAAACTATTAAAAGTCAGAAGTAGCGTTTTATTCGCTTGGTGTAAATAATTTTCCCTTGCGCTACCCTATCCTCGTCATCAACGTCAGTTTTGAAAATGCCGGAAAGGCACGTTTTTCCTGATTCCTTGGCAACTTTCCTTTCAACTTCAACTTTCAACAAAAATTTTTTTCGATTAATCGCAGGTAAAAGACAAAATTGCTTTAGTCAAATCCGATTCATTATATTCTTGTACCTAGTCTTCGGTCAACTGCTGCTTCTAGACAAAAATATATCCTGCCGCAGAGAGCTTGGTTCGTGATAATCCTTCTTAACTGCATAATCTCTCTTTCTTGACAACAGAAGAAACACGTTCACCAACCAAACTAAAAGAATTAAATATTTAAAAAAAACTCTGCAGATTTCATGATTTCATCTCTTAAGAAAAGAATGCACAGCAAATGCCAGTGGAAAATCATTTTGCAAATCAGTCACACGTATGATATGAATGTCATAAAGCGGACGGATGGAGTAGGCTAACTTAAGGAGATCTTGGAATTTGAAATCATCGAAGCTTTATATTACTGACTTGAGAATATCTTTTCCAGAAAATATTTTAATGATTTTTAAAACTCCACACTACTCAGAAGGAATAGTAAAAGGTGGATAAATGCGTCTAGTCAGTTGGTGCAGATTATTGAGCTTTTAAATATAAATGTTTAACGATTTACAATAGCGAAGAATAACTGTTGGGTAGTTTTCGAGTGACATTTAAGCAAGAATAGCGAGTGTTTACTATTTCATAACATCTGCAATATTCATACTCACATCTCTCTTGTTTGTTGTCTGTATAGATACATCCTGCTTAACTGCTTTTGAGATATATATTTTTTGGAGTGTGTTAAACTTAAGTTAGGGTTTTGTGATAGCTGTAGCCGCTTAGTTGCAGCTCTGACTGAACCTGATATAACAAAACACTTGGTTATCAATAGTGGATGAGAAGAGTAGAGCAGTGATAGTAGTGGGAGGGAGGATGGCTTTTCCATTTGTGAGTTTTGTTCGTGCAGATTATGACTCAGTGAATTTTGCAAGCCTTCTGTGCAAAAATCCTCTCTTTTGAAACCACCACATCCTGAGAGTTGATATTATTTCATTCACAAAGAACCCCTTCCGTCGTCTCTTTTATTGAAGGATGTGGTATTATTCCAGCCAGAGATTGAGCATTTGAACATTGTATACACGCCGGTAACCCCTGTGGAATTTTATATAAATCAATAGCTAAGCTTCAGTAGCAGATGAACAGTAGTCGTAACTCTGGCTCTCTGTATTCGATTCCTTGCTTTTGCTATTCAGTCACGCCTTTTTTACTACCATCTTCAGTCCTCTAATGGTTGGATAGTCTTTGTCATATCAAAATTCTTTTTTGCCGTAATTCCTACTGCTACTGGCTCTACTACTGCTATTTACGAAATGAAAAGTATTCGAAGCTGAAAGTTTTGAAGCCATTTATTTTATTTAAGTGGCTTGTTCTGCAAATTATTTGCTTCAGCTCAGGTTAGGTTCGTATGCTGGGAAAATGCCGAGTTTAGAACTGAAACGTGAACTGCCCTTCAGATGAGATAAAAGCTATTGCATCAGAAAGCTGAGTTATGAACATGAAGTAATAATTCTCGAATAGAAGTTCTCGAACGGCACTTTACTTTAGTCTGGATTATCTTAGCTTACATTTCAACTCCAACATTTAAAAGAACCGTAAGGTTTTGGAATGATGGATAGGAGTAGTGCAGCGCAGTTGTGAAATAAAACCTAAAGTAATTGTAGAAATAATTAACTAAAACTTTCGCTTGCTATCTTCCAGCTTAAGGGCAGGTAGAGCAGAAAAATGATATTCCAATTTTGACTATGGTTGGTCACATATTTAGCATTGAAAAGGATTGGTAGAATAAATTTCTTGAGATGCATAAGTGCATCAGAGGAGGATAGCTGATGGTAGAACTTGACCTCGGTTTAATGCAATCTTTCGGAGGAAACAAGAGTTGAGGTATTTGAGGTCCTGTAACTGATCTCTCAATTAATCATTGATGCAAGAAACATATATGTATACATTTCTTGTGGTTCAGATCTAGTAATGCATATTACTTACATAATGTATGTTTATTCTGGTTTAGTATTTCTAAATAGACGGACTGGCAGTTGGGCGCTTGTGAAAATAATTGATAGAGAGTACAGTTTGTTTCAACTATTTTAGAAAGTCATTGCTTTATTTTTTCCTTAAAATATTTAAAAATAATAATAACTTTCCTATACAAGGACATTTTAAGAAATGGTCATGGATTCTTTTCTGTTTTGCTAGAAACTCAACCGCAAAACAGCCATGATATATTGAGTATAATGAAACTATCTGTTACAACTTAATAAGCTTGAGACGAATACGTTTCAGGATACTTTGTACAATTGCAATTTGGTTGGGCTGTCCAGTTGCCGAAACCACATCCAAATAGAGAGGGTAAATAGCCGAGAGCAACCTCATATTTAGACAGCTTCTAATTTGACATTGTAGAATGAGTTTAAATGAGCGTGACACTGGTTTTGTACGAGAGTAGCAATTAGCTGAAATTTCAGCTAGCCACATTCAACACGAAAAATATTGATTCGGCCAAAGCAAACAAATTAAAAGTGCAAATAAAAGCTTTAGGACTGGCTAGATTGTGGAATACTTTTGAGTGATGTTTGCGTAATGGTGTCGATTGTGAATACCTACTTTTCACAGTTGAAATAGAAATACATTACCATCATGATTATTCGTAAGAGATGTGCAGCTTTGTACTTGTAACAATTACACGCCTTTCCTGGAATTTGCATTTTCCTTGCACTGCAAACCAAGCTAGTGGGTGAGTGTATTCGCATTCAATTCTTAATTTGAATCATGCACACCACATCCGTAGGTACTGTTGAAATAAGATATATCAAGATGAAGACTATTCTGGTTACTTCATCAAATGTCAGGTCACTATTTATTGCAGCTGGAGAACATAAAGGAATAAATAAAGGAAACTGAAAGGCCAAAAATGCGTTCTTAGCAACAGTCAAGTAGTTGAGTTACAATCAACAGTAATCAAAGTAATGAGGCATAATTTTAATACGTAAAACAAGCTGAAATGTTTACAGGTTGTAAATCAGTAAAAAATAAATGCAAATTGCAGTTAAATATTTCACGTGTATCAAAAGGGCTAAGGGTGCAAATGAAATACTTTTTTAGAACAATTTACAAACTTCCGTATCTGCACCGACGCTTGTTAACTTACATTGTTCAAAATAGTAAAAGTAGTTCAGTCACATTGATAACCATTCAGTACTCGCTATTCCAGTAGTATCTTCTGGAGTAAATTGGCCAAGGATATCCAAATAATAGTCCTTTCTCTCAAGGATAAACTAAATACACGTATATTTTTCTCTTTGTTTCTCATGAGTTATGAGAGTTTGTGAGTTCATGACAGACAGAACTATACGTGCAGAACTGAACTTGTATGGTAACTAGCACCCTGGTTTAACCAAGAATGGAATTTGAATTGAATTTGAGTGGTATGATGGATTTCTACCTGCAGCCTGATGAAATATGAAGTATGAGCGGTGTTGTAAATTGTTAAACTGTGCCATTAACTTCGACCTTCTACCGTTACTCACCATAGTAAATCTACCTAAAAATAAAATTCAGTTCACTACGGAAACTGTATTAATGGTGACTCGAAGAAATTCAGTACGCTTTGTTTACTAATTATAATTATTCGTTTCAAGCACAGTAATTCGAAATATTCAGAAATCATACGTTACTCAAAAGTATATGATATCATCAATCTATTATCCAAGGAGATTTTTACTGAAGTTAGCTGACAGTATTTTATATCAAAACCACACAGCAACCCTTACAGCTTTTTCATGAATTTAATTTTTACAGGATGAACTGGCAGCTACCGATTTTGTCTGCGAAGAGTGTATTGGTTGTGATAATTGAGTGGCATAAGAGAGTTAGAGGCAAAGTAACAAGTTCCTCGTAGAATAGCAAGAAAGTTTCTGAATGAAGAACTGTCAACGCAGCAGTGTTCCGTAGTGAGAAATGAGACCGTGTGTAGTAAAGACAAATAATAGTTGTTGCTTCATTCATTATACATCCTACATTATGTACATGCATAATACTGCTTCGAAGGGATGCATTGGTTGCATAATACCGTTCATTACTTTTTTTAAAGTATCCCATTTAACTGTACTTATACGGTAGTATACGCTTTACTGCTCCGTCGTTGATTCATAACTGGGTTTAAGTTAGTCAGCGATTTGCCTCCTATTTTTGGAATATAGAAAGAAACATTTTTCTGTCAAGTGAAGTGCCTACTTGAGGGCAGGAATGACAGGTTTAATAATGTCTTCAGTTCTGTCCTCTTCATTTTCAACTTTCAGCATATTATTCCAGCACCTTTGTAAATATTTATACACGCAAGGGTGGGTGGAAAGAAGGAGTTGGTAGATGTTGATCCTTGTGGTATAAATACATTTTAAAATGTTTAAAAAATAAGAAACAACATTGGCTTAATAATAAAATATAAAGAAATAAAAGAAGCTCATTTGGTTCATATTGTTGGTATGGATAATTCTTTTCAACTTGGTCATCGCTCAGTACACGTGCTGAGTGGTACAAAACACAACAATCATAAATAGCATAACAGAACAGACGAAGATCATATCAATCTAACCTATCCATATTGAAGTTCAATGTGGTAAACCTTTCACAGTATTTATTATTAATACAAAGAATTAATAAACCATGATGATGGTTTACGCCGTTACAAGTTCCAGTTAGTAAGTGTTCGGAGGGATTCTTGGTGCATTAATAAATTATGAATCATAACTATTCGTAGTAGAAGGGAGTCTTCTACTACTAGTATTGACCTGCAGTATGACCCTCATGCCTATTCAATCACACATACGACTATTATTTGCATAAAGTCATCCACCCATAGCAAAAAGTTGTCCGTTGTCAGAGCTAAAAATAATGTTCGATTTATGATTATTATCTACATGAAATTAGGGAGAGGTATTGAAAGTCAGTTCATATTGTTCACTCCATCCCCGACCGACAGACTGCCTTATTTAATCTTGAACTATGATGGATGTGGATAAGGATCCTCCCGAGATTAGTATTTGGCCTTGTTATGCAACAGAAGATTAACAATAGAAAGGATTAATCTTATTACTATTATAATCCCTAATCCCATGAAATTCATCAGGATTTGATAACCCGTAACCGAACGGTAATGATTTAGACAAGAGGTACAGTGCGATCAAATTGTCCATGCTATATTATATGAGGATTTTTTTTGTTATAGTTATGCTTTACTTGCATTCTCAGTGGCTCCAAGAACATACATTAGAATCAGTTCAGTACAAATGAGTACTTGATTGAATGCATTATTATATATTTCACATAGCACTTATCAAACGAACTTCTTTATTAGTCTTCCCTGCAATGGCTAGGCCTAGTGGTTTGTGTCTTTAAATATCATTACACCAGTGATACCTATTAGTATTAGTAAGCACATGTACACATGTGTATATTCTTTCGGCACAAGAAATAGAACCCCTTAGTGGTGGTAGCCCTCGCCGTGGCCGTGGCTGCTCAGGGAGTGCTACTGCTACTAGAATAGCAATAGAATGATTTAAGTCGGCTCTCCAAAAACTAAGTTAGTACTGAATGCAAAATTTATACGATTTCAAGCTCTTCTCCATGAAACATGTGCATGCCATGCATTGAGTCTGAATAAAGTGGAGAAAAACTCCTTAAAAATCTTTCTTTAATGTAACCCAAACGCGATCAAGGCAAAAGGCTTCTGTCATGAATAGATTAACATTTTTAATGTTATTTCCCATTCATTAACTATAATTTCCCTGGATACGTCTTCCCCTTTGCGCAACTGAAGATAGTACTCATTGCATGAAGAAAATCTCCCATACGATGGGGATTTCGACAATTATGAGATTACGCGTAACGCAATGAGCTCATTTATTGGTAAAGTTAACCATTATTTGTCAGTAAGAAAGCAGTTAAATCCAGTACCCAAGACGCCAGTTTATATTAAACTATAGTACTATTTTCCCAGCTTAAAGCTCAAAGTACTTGTGCACACACAACGTATGCATACATAAATAGCTACAAGCAAGCATAATTGTAAGATAATAATGTTCTATGGACTTGTAGCCATACTAGCTACAGCTTGGTATTTCCTTTGGTCGATCTTTTTATGTTTTGTTCTGAAGATACTTATAGAGACCGTCCAAAAACATTAATTCAGCACAATTACATTTCGGTAATTTAATCCTCGGCAGTTCTCTCCATTTATTTTTCCAATTCCAATTCGTTTAAGTTCAGTTAAGGATTCGTATCAAATCTACGACAGTCCATAAATGAAATAAGGTGGAAAAAAATTAATAATATGCAAAGTTGTAAAGGATTTGCCGACATCATATTAAAATGCATGATAGCACACCCCTTTCCTCCTTAAGTTGCCGTAATCATAATACACAGTTTTGTTCAATTTACTCCTGTCCTCCTGATCTTATATATTAGGCGTAGAGTCATGAAGATGTTAAGACAGGTAGTAGTAGTAGTAAGAATGACTACATTTCATTGTCTCCTTTAACATGGAGTTAAGCGCGTACAGTCTCTGTTCATGGTTTAAGTTCTCCGGATAATAAATTGATGTAGATAGAAGAGTAAAAGTTTGTAGAACCAGAAGACCTTGAGACCAAGTTTGTGGTTGATTATCAAAATTGTGAGAGGTCTGCAATTTGCTTCTTCTATTTGTACTCGAATCGAAATCAGTTAATGTAGCGTGCCACAATTTTGTAATTGGGACAATTATATGAAAGCTATTAAATCGAGCTGTATTAGTTGATTTGGTATTGGCATCGTAATTTTTTTCTACCCAAATTCGAAAATTATACCAAGAAGCTTTCCCACGGTAGCTGACGGACGAATCCTATCCGACACGATCAATTTAAGCTCAAAATAATAAATACTTTGCCTAGGGTAACGTGTTAGTCAATTTAAAACGCCACAATGCTTTATATTATACTAGATTTAGCCAAACTTCCAAATGTCTATTAATCTATGTCTTTTACGCACTTGATAAGGCGAATTCTTGTAAAAAGACATTTTACTTCATTTATTTACGCAACAAATGACGTACTCTTCGAACTAAACTATTCCTGAGGCCATGTAGGTTATTTTTTATGTGTTTCTTTAAATATTTAATTCTAACTATCTTGCCTTACTTTAAATCTATTTTTATTCAATGAAAGTTTCTTTTTCGGTCTATTTATGACAAATTAGAGTCTATACTATCTTTATGCATCTTCGAATATTATTATTTGCGAATACGGTTGTTTTATAAAAGGGTAACAAAGCGCTGACATCTTCCACGGAATTTGCCTCTTTCTTGAGTACTTCCAACCAGCACAGGGTCAAATGGATTGCTGTTAGGCAGGATGACAACCTGCGTTCAACAAGCGTATCATGTACTATTGTCTAACTAAGTATCATACGACGATATTATTTCAGAGGATGATTTCTGCTCTTTAGAAGTTTTGAGAAATTGTTAAATTTTTCTAAACTGCAAAATTCAAGTGCAAACTGTACAGCAGGACATCACTTGCGCTGTGAGCCTTCTGCATATGACATTGATATTACTAACTACGGATAATCCTCTAAAAGACTTAGTCTATGGCATTAAGGGCGAAAAGTTCTTCAACCAGCAATGGAATTCACAAGAGGTACAATAATTGCATTGTGTTGTGTTATAATGTAGAATTTATCATTCTTAATAAAATGACATCCTGCTAATTTTAACAATACAATTTCAAGTTTAACGACCCGCTTCAATTTTATTGAGAGCCCTTTTTATCAAGGAGCTAATGCGGAAATTAAATACTTTTTTACGGTCTTCTCAAGTTATCAGTAGCCGCTGCACGAGCTATGGACAAAAACTGAAAAATTATGGCTGGCTAGCTCTGTTCTTTACTATAAAGACAAGATGGAAGTTTAGGGACATTACTTACTTTGTCTCGGTGTCCTTTCCTTGCTAACTTTTTAAGAGGTGTAAACCTCTTTATGTGAATGCACTTTCACTCTGTCTGACTGTCTGTCTGTCCGTCCGCGCTCTAACTCTTGAAAGATTCAACTTTTTTGAGTTCCGTTTTCGGATTTTAGTTATTGAGGTCAAAGTAGGAGGTACGTTCGAAGATGGGCGATTTCGACCACACCCCTCAAGGTCAAAGGTCACAGGTCACCAAAAGTTTAATTAGCAACCCCTATCAAGTGGGGTGTAATTTCAAAACTATTTGCTCGTAGACTTCCAAACGCTACTTTAAATTGTCCTTTTGTTACCTAGCGGCAAGGTCAAACGCGAAATATTCGAATTTAACGATCGTGCTTT
Organism: Hydroisotoma schaefferi; assembly: GCA_034682405.1. Lineage (NCBI taxonomy): Eukaryota > Metazoa > Arthropoda > Collembola > Entomobryomorpha > Isotomidae > Hydroisotoma > Hydroisotoma schaefferi. The sequence continues at coordinate 610 of JAQFZX010001659.1, read as the reverse complement.
AAGCTAATAGTATCTAAAAGGTCTCAATGGGACGAATTAAACCCTGTTTAGGGCGCATGACCTTTCGTGACCGCGCGGCAAGGTCAAACGCAAAATATTCGAATTTCTCGATCGTGCTTTTTTGCTAATAGTATCTAAAAGGTCTCAATAGGACGACTTAATCACTGTTTAAGGCGCGTGGTCTTTTAAAAAAAGCATCCACACGATCTCAATAGGCATCGAATTTAAACTAAGGACACACTGCGTGCTCACTCCGTACATGCCACGTACTCCCTCTAAACACTCCCCACACACCGCGCGCTCACTCCGCACATGCCGCGTACTCCCTCCAAACACTCCCCACACACCGCACGCTCACTCCGCACACACCGTGTACTCCCTCCAAACACTCCCCACACACCACGCGCTTACTCCAAACACACCGCGCGCTTACTCCAAACAAACCGCGCGCTCATTTTGCACACACCGCGCGCTCACTCTGTACACACTGCGCGCTCACTCTGCACACACCGCGCGCTCACTCTGTACACACTGCGCGCTCACTCTGCACACACCGCGCGCTCACTCTGCACACACCGCGCGCTCACTCTGCACACACCGCGCGCTCACT